>CAIGRO010099086.1:0-13722 GCA_903798355.1 Fraxinus baroniana | reverse complement strand
TTAAAAACTTCTATTTCAAATTTTTAAGAAGTCATTTTTGAAAAACATGATTGAAATAGATGTATGCAGATTAGTCAGACACCAACCAATAACTTGCAATGCAGATCAGACTAGTATCATCACTCAAGAGACACAACAGAGTACACAGATTGCAAGTTCAGAGAGCATGCACTTTAGAATTATATCACAATGTACACAATTTGACCAGAGCATTACAATTACAAATTGTATAGAGGCAAAATTATAGACAGATATCAATCAAGCTTAAGTAATACTGCAGGAATGATTTTTTAGAAATCAAGATTATCAAGACTCTTGACTGTTATCCAAGTAACCCTCAGATTCCAGACAACTCTTGATTTCTGGACAAAGGAATTACAAGGAGCCAAGAATCAGGTTTTCAAAATACTAAGCAGAATAAAATACACAAGACAAATTAACCCAAATACAGCAGTATAAACAACCTAGGCAAAAACTTGAGCAATCCGTAAATTAACAAAGGCTGTAAAACTCAATCAAGTTAAAAACACCCAATCGAGTCAGAGTACACAAACACAAATTCCAGCTTGATTCACTCAAGAGAATTCAAGAAGTGGAAGGATCTCACCAAAACCCTTTTACTTAGGGTTTCAAGAAATCGCAGAGCAGCTCAACTTATCAAATTTTTGTGTCAAAATTGACCACCATACGCATCAAGAACTCCTTTCAATAGCTCTGATACCACTGTTGGGAGGAGATCAATCAATTAGCTCAAGAAATCAACAACAATATATGCGAGAAATTAGAAAAATATAACTGAAAATCTGAACATAATATTAACCGAACAAAAGATCAAGTAAAGAACTGCAAAAGTTAATAGAAACATATCTTTTATTGGAGATGAATGTAGCCCACAGGCTATACTTTACAATATGTGCTTCAACCTCAAGAATAAACCACCGTTTATGCTAGAATCAAATCCCAAAGTAGAGATACAAAAAGTTGACACTCAGACTAGACCAATATTTCACATAAACGAGAAATCTCTTTAATCGTAGCACATGGTTCACACAAGAACCAACACTCAGACAATGAAAACACACAAGACTACACACCATTGAGAGAAGATCAGAAATCAAATGAGAATATTTGATTTCTACAGAGAAGACGATCTCGAAGAAACGACATAGCAATGAGAGAACAAATTTGGAAGAGTCTCAAAGCCGGAAGAAGTTAGAGTCGCAAACCCTAAAGACCTTTTAAGTGAGTCACTCAACAGTTACCAATCCAACGGTGTTGGAGGCGACATGTGGTGACATCACAGGCGTCCAAAAAACAGGTAAAAAGAAAACACGATTTTAGCTTCACAGACCAACATTTTTTCTTGCACCAAAAATGATTTTAAGCTGGGCTTCAATTCCAACTGGGCTAGCACAATTAGGTCCAATGGTCATTGCATCATTGTGCCACAAGTTCCTTTCATTTTTCTTTCTTTGAATTAATTGTTTTCGGTGGAATAGAATTGGGATTTACCATTCTCAAAACTAGTGGACAGCCCGCTAAGTATGTATGTTTTTGTGGAGTTGTCACAACACCCTTAAGGTAAGATGCACCTCCCATGGAATCTCCAAGCGTAATGAGGTTGGAGATTCAAGTGGTGACCTTGTGGACCCTAGTTAGAGATCGGCAGTGGTGTTAGAACTCGTGCTGATGGAGCACTTCGTTACATCAAATTGACTGGAGATGTATATTACATCAGGTTGTAGGAAGTGTAGAGGCTTCCAGTGTAAGGGAGGCTAATAATATGTTGGTTCCAGAAGACAGCCGGCCTGGTATTTATGCTTTTTGTAGGTAATTACGTTTTTGGGCTTCGGTTTGTCGCCGTTAACTATCATAGAGACATGGTGCCATCTATATGGGTATTTGTATCTGCTACCTTCCAATGTGTTAGTTTAATTATTTTGCATGAAAAATACATTTCCATTGAATTTTCATTACTTAGAAAGACCATTGTTTGGGTACCCTTAGCATTTTATTTACTAGAAATGCTATCTTAAATCATGTCTTTGTCCAAAAATATTGTTAACGTGCTTTAAAATGATTTTCCAATATTTAATCATATTTTTGCATTATTATTTTTTTATTCATAAAATTACAGTTTGTAAACGAGCATTTTTGTTCTAGCTTAAAGAAAATTTTGAAGAGACTATAATGAAAAATAATTTATGTTAATTTAAAAGTAGGAAGTGTTTAAAAAGTTGAGATATAAATTTGATAATATGTAAATATTACGAACATTTCATGCAATTAAAATATATGCTAATTATTAAAAACTATGGTGTAAATATATTTAACCATAAAACTTATTGTGGAGTTTTTATCAAATCCTTTTTTTGTTGGGAATTAAAATCATATTTTTAGTAGATTTTGATAAAACAAAAGTGGTAGTTTCTCATGAGCATCACGGAACCTAAGCATTAAAACGAGAAAACTAATCAAAGATAAGCATTAAAAAGGAACAACGGGTCATCGACGAGTAAATTAACGAGAATATTCTTGTTGCTCTGTTTCATATACATACGAATTTCACTTAATTCATCAACAGCGGGTGCATCATACCAATGTTTGTGACATCATACACCACATTTGGGTGCTATCTGATTTGCCTTTATACAACCATTCATATAGTTGTGCATTGTATATTTTCTGGATAGTTTCATTGAGGTGTTACATATTAGAATAAAAGGACGAATTGAAGAGGATCTGTCTATTCAACATTTAGCTGTCTTAATCAATTTAAAAGGACAAAATATTAACTAATCCCTAAAGTCCCTGTCTTTTGAATTTCAATGAGTTACACAAATTATTTTCTTGATGATTACTTCTACTCTTCTACAGTTGCTTGAATTTGTTCTCGATTTTGCAATGAGTTTTTCCAACTTCATAATACTGATGTTATATTGCCTTTTACGACTTTCTCACATTTCTAGAAGAGCCATCTCGTTTTGTTTTCCCAAATAAAAAAATATAAGAAGAATATTTGATATTTGAACTAGATAAGAACTTGAAAATGCGAAAGACCTCTGCGTCATATTTCTATCTATCAAGGCAAATATTATGTGACAAATTAACGGATTTCCACTTCCATTTTTGAAAAGAAAGTACGGTGCAGCCTCCTAATCGTCTGCGAGTTAGCAATTTGATAAAAGTGAGTGTATAGCTTTCGGAAAAGTCACACTACACTACCAACCATTGTCCAACTTCCCTTTTGCTTAATTGCCAAATACTTCAATCAATTTCTAAATGCTATAATCAAATGCTGTGAAACTTCAAGAGTTAAAGATTAAGATTAACATTTTGGGTTTGAATTATAGAGAAAGTTCTCAGTTATGACCTCCACAACATATTCATCTATCACAGAAGACAAATATATACCAAAGCACTTAAGGAAAAAAAAACATTTTGCATCTTTAAACAGAATGCTTGCCTGAGGTTTATGTTGCATCACGATTTTCTTCTTCTTCAACGACGAATCATCACGTACGTCGTCTATATGCCTTTTTCCACTATTTTCCATGTGGATTGACCTCATCGCATCTTCTTAGATAGTGAGTGGTGTAAGAATAAATTGAAGATATATAAACAAAGAAACCTTGTGACTTGAATAGCTTGCTTCAATAACAAGGCTGTGTATTACATTTGTATTTATAGAGGAAGAAATAACAAGATTATAGAGTCCTAATGAGAGAAATAATATCTAGTAACCAGAGATTACATAATCTACATTTGAATGGATACATATGAATCTAAATTAGTTGGTTGTAACTTGTAGATAGAATTTTGAAGCTTCAAAAAGAAAAAAAAAAAAACTAACTGAAGATTTATGTCTAACACCCTCCTGCAAACTGATGGGAAGGCAACAGACCATTAGTTTGTGTCACAAAAATTTGAAATGAGCTGCAGTATGGCCCTTTGTAAACACATCAGCTACCTGGTCTTGAGTGGAAACATACATAACTTGGATATCATTATTGACTACCTTGTCCCGAACAAAATGGTAATCAACCTCCACATGTTTAGTTCTTGCATGAAAGACTGGATTTGAGGCAAGTGCTATGGTTCCAACATTATCAAACCATAAAATAGGAGGAGAAGACAGTACAATGCCAAGTTCACAAATAAGCATGCGCATCCAATAAATTTATGCAGTTGCCAGTGCCATTGACCAATACTCAGCCTCTGTACTAGATCGTGAGACCACATTTTGTTTCTTGGTGCTCCGAGAAACAAGACTATTACCCAAAAAGACACCATAACCACTGCAACTTCGCCTATCATCAGGATTTCCAGCCCAGTCCGAGTAAGAAAAGGCAGTTAAAGAGATATCAGATGGGGCATAAAAAAGACCATGGTCAAGTGTGCCCTTTAAGTAGCGTAAAATTCTTTTTTTAAGGCAATCCAATGACAGTCTTTAGGACTATGTATGAATTGACAGTATAGGAAATATTTGGATGAGAAATAGTGCAATATTGGATAGCTCCTACCACCTGTCGATACTCAGTCGGATCTGTTAAGGGAATTCCTTCAGTTGCAGATAGTTTTGAACCACTAACAGTCGGACTTGATAGAGGCTTAGCACCAGCCATCTTAGTCTTTTCGAGCAAGTTTGCTATGCATCTACTCTCGCTTAGATGTAAGCCATTCTCACTCCGAGAGGCTTGAACTCCCAAAAAATAAGATAACTCTCCTATATCTATAATGTGGAAACTAGTCTTCAACTTCTCTATTACTTGATGGATAACCACGTCATCAGTTCCTGATATTATCATGTCATCAACATAAACTAACACAAAAATCTTCACAGTATTAGAATTCAAAGTAAACAAAGATTAATTCACTTTGGATTCTAAGAAATCCAATTCTACAAGTTGTTGGGTCAATCTTCGAAACCATGCCCGAGGGGCTTGATTAAGTCCATAGAGTGACTTGTGAAGCCTGTAAACAAAGTTGGGTTTAGTATCATCATAAAGCCCTTAGACCTCCATAAATACCTATTCGTCCAAAATACCATGTAAGAAGGCATTTGACACATCCAACTGTCGCACTGACCAATGAAGAGTGACTGCTAGTGACAAAACTAATCTAATGGTGGATGGCTTAATCACATGAGATAACTTGTTTTGTTCTCATGGTTGAAGCAAAGGGTAGCAAGAGCATCCAAAAATTTTGAGGTCGCTGTATGATGGCATTTTTTTTTAAAGAGAATAAAATAAGGTGATATATTATTTAGCACTTTTGTTGGTAGACGATTAATAAGATAAACTAAAGTTAAAAAGGTATCTACCCAATAAACATTGGATATATGTGCATTAGCAAGTAAAGAAAGTCCCATTTCTTGTATGTGTCGATGCTTATGCTTAGCAATTCCATTTTGTTGTGTACAAGGACATGTTAAGCGATGAAAAATCCCATGTTTAGATAAAAATTGTTGAAACTCAGTTGGGTCAGTCTGGAATTGCTTAATTTCGCAAGAAAACAAGTATTCCACAAGAGCTTTATATTGAACAAAAATATGAAATACATCAGACCTATGATGCAAAGGATATAACTATGAAAAACGAGAATAATCATCGACAAAAATTACATAAAAGCGACTCCCTCCTACTGAGGCAACTGGTGGCACCCATACATCAGAATGTATGAGACCTAGAGAATGGGTGGTCTGACGAGAAGACTCTTGAAAAGGTAACTGCTTTGCTTTGCCTAGGGGACAATACTTGCAAAAAGTACTTTTGTTTGTAGAGGAAATAACTGAAAGATATTTCGACTTCGATAAATGATCTAAAACCGACTGAGATGGATGGCCTAGCCTACAATTCCAATTGTCCACCGAGGTTTTAACTCCTAGCTTGGCAGTAAAACACTGAGTTTTATTAGACAAGCTCTTGTGTCCAGAGATGGGATATAATCAATGCTCAACCTGACCTTGAAGCAGAATTCTGTCCGTCTTATTCTCCTTTATACAGAAAAAATCATCAGTTATTATCAAGACAAAATTTAGTTATAGATAAAAAGTTAGCTGAAACATCAGGATAATGAAGTATATTAGTAGTAATGTGAGCGTTGGGCTCACTGTTAGTATACCAAACCTGATTATCAAAAGCTGCATTTGCTTCGGACGCCATGGCTGTTAGGTCAGTTGGAGAGTCCCGACCTTGATATGAGAAGTCAAATCGATGGTAGCAATCCAATGCAGTGTGCCCTGCCTTTCCACAAATTTGACAAACAGGTCGAGAATTGGAAGAACCAGCAAGCTGTGGTGGTTGAACAGATATATGTGTCCTTTTGTCATAATTAGGAGTCACATAAGAAGGTTTGGGATTTATAACTTGCTGTTTGAATTTTTTAGGAAAAGTTGGCAGTTGGCTTTGGAGGCAGCAAATGCAATATGAGAATTGGGAGGTGGAAAATACTGGACATCAAGTAAGGTGTCAAAGCTTAGTAATTCAGCTTGAAAGTCATCGAATGAGAGTTCCTTATCACGAGATGCAAAGTTGAAAGAAGTTATAAATGGTGTGAAGCTTGGTTTTAAACCTCCAATAATAAGGCTCATGATTAGCTCCTGATCGTCCAGTAATTTTCCTGTAGCAGCTCATTGATCAGCCAAGCTTTTTGCTTCTTCAAGATAATCGATGCAGCTCTTGGATCCTTAAGTGATGGTCTGAAGTTGCCTTTTGAGTAAGGCAATGCAAGACCTAGATACTGAAGAAAATATAGTCTGCAGATAATTTCAGAAGTCTGCAGATAATTTCAGATAAAGACTAGCAACAATCTTCTCCGAGATTGATGCAAGCAGCCAGCTGAGGACACAATTGTCCTTCTTGTACAATTTTGCATATGCTGGATTAGGATCGTCATCTGAGATTTTTTTTTACAGGAACCTCCACAGTTCCATCCACGAAACAAATAAGGTCATGACTCCTCAGAAAATAGTTATTTGGATGCTCCAGGGCATGAAGTATGGACCATCAAGTTTGTGGGATACTAGGCGAGAATTTGTTTGAATGGAAGGGTACGATGTCTGTAGTGTCTCTATTGTTTCAACAGAGGTGGAATATGAATCATTCATGGTGAAATTGTATGTGGAAGCAATAGGTTGAGGATTAGGCGTTTGCCTATTTAGCTCTAATATGGTAAGAACAAATATAAGATATATAAACAAGGAAACCTTGCGACTTGAATAGCTAGCTTCAATACCAAGGCTGTGTATTACATTTGTACTTATAGAGGAAGAAATAATAAGATTACAGAGTCCTAATGAGAGAAATAAGAAGATATATATCTAGTAACTAGAGATTACATAATCTACATTTGAATGGATACATATGAATCTAAATTAGTAAGCTGTAGATAGAGCTTTGAAGCTGCAAAATAAACTAACTAACAGCTGAAGATTTATCTCTAACAAGTGGGTCTCGAGAATCATTTGAAGCATCAGCCCGTTCTTTCTAGTCCGACAATACAGTTATTGAGCGTGTAATGCGACGTGTAGGAGCCTCTACAATTTTATTTTTTGGCTCCACAATCTCCATAGATTTTGAACCTTCACGCTTGTGATTAATCTATGTTGAGAATCCGGGCCGAATAATTAAAGAACGAGAAAATATGGGCAGTATGAAAATAATGGATCACAAAGATTTTTTTTTTTCTCAAGTTTTTAATGTGTATACAACAATGATTTAATTGTTATCTTGAGTCTATAAAGAGCCTACATCGTGTAGAGTATATATATGAGCAAAATCTTGAAGTTATGGATGAAGTAGCACATAAAAAACACGGTAGAAATCAACTATGAGAGCTTTTCTCCCCGTTAGGTGGCACAGCGACCAGCGTCTGTCTTGCTAGCGCCTCGGCGCTCTGGCTTTGTCCTAAAGCTTCCAAAATACTTTTTCATCCACCCTAAAGTCCTTATCCCAATCAAACTCTCAATCCATAATGAAATTTGATCTCTTATCAATCCGAACTTCTAAATCAATATTATCTAGGCTTCCTCATCAAACTTCCAAGTCACATGAAATTTGAGTCACAAACAAAACAAATGCCATCTTGACATAAATTCCATGGCAAGTAATTAAATCTTTACTCTTTAAGGCATTCTCCAACTCTTCTACTGTATCCCTTTCGGGCACACCATGCCCTTGTCGGACATATCAGCAACTCTGAATCAAATCCAAACCCTGTTTACCAGCAGAACTATCTTGCACGCCTACCTTGCTTGTATCATCCCGTTCACCTCCAGCTCCAATCAAGTCACCAAACCTGCTCGAATCATCATAACAACATGATCAACAAGATCACAACCTACTCTACCTGAGCTACTGTAAGATTATCTAATATTGTTGTTGGAATCACCATGAACAACCCGATTACAATCAACTCTACCCTAAGTTATTGCTTATTGAAACATAAATTGCAACTGTATCCACAGTGATCGCTGAACCTTCTAACACATATAATCGGGACTTTCTCTGCCCTCTTAACACAATTCGGGCACTCTTGCTAACTTTCAGAACTCCACCTCCACTGGTATAAGTGTACCTTTTTTAATCAAAATTATTCAAATAGATTAGATTCTTATTTATACGTGGAACATGTGGAATCTGGTCAAGTGTTTTAATTGTCCTATCAAATATATTGATTTTACATAACCAATCTCAGCTATTTTACAAGACTCATTATTTCCTATTATTATCACGGACTTGTAAATGTTTCATATGAAGAAAACCAATCCCAGTTGAACACATGAAAAGTGCAAGCTGAATCAAGAATTCAATCATGTCAGGTTTAGAGTCACTATTAGTACTCGCCAAAAGAACTCCATTCCTATCTTCTTTTGTAAGATTGACATTACCAGAATTTTCTGGTTGCTCTTTTGATTTTCAATAGCAAACTTGTTCCACCACTCATAGCAATCCCTCTTCAAATGTCACTTGTTATAATACCATAGACTTTATCACTGTTTCCATCTTTGACTCTACTCCTTCCATGACCCCCTGGCTTTAGAACCAATAACCAGATGCTTCATCTTCTCATTGGAATAAAACGCATCATATATCTCATCAAGAGTAAGAGTATCCGACTATAGTGAATGATATCTCTAAAAGTCACATTTAAAGGCTGCAACGAACATAACAATATCATCCATGAATCCTCTTCATCATACTTGATCTCCATGGTTTCCAAATCAGCGACAATTTTCTTAATCACCGATAGATGATCTGCCAAAGATCTACCTTATGTCAAATGATGACAATACAAGTGATGCTTCAAGTGTAACTTACTTGTCAAGCTCTTTATCATGAAAAAGCTACTCCAATTTTAACCACGAATAGCGATATTTTTATCCTTTATCATAACCTGAAAAATTTGATTAGAAACATGAATATGTATCAGGGATAGGGCTTTCGGGTCCTTACGTTGCTTCTCCTCTATAGTCATCGAGATGAGCCATCATTCGTTGATTCTCACTATTATCGAGCATAGTTATAAGACCTCATTCTTTCAAGTTTAGTTTATAAGTCTCCGATAGATCGAGATGAACCACTAGCTCGATTTTTATTTCTTACTTGCCAAGATACTTTGTCACGCGAGATGCTTATTCCTCCCTGGGATGCTTGTTCCCCTCATTACCATATAAGGATTCATTTGCTTCGTGAGATGTTTATTCCTTGTCGTAGGGATGTTTATCCACCGTCTCACTTCTCTAGCTGAGGCAAGCCAGTCAATTTCACAGCGTATATGAGCTATCTACAAAATCCCTTGTGACACAATTGCATCTTATTGCACTTCTACATCATTTGCATCACAATTACATCTATCTATGAATAGTTGACCTCTATTTATTCCTCATTCCACAAGATGATTGGTCTATTTATTCCTCCCTTGGCAAGACGTCTTGTTTCACGAGATGATCGATCTATTTATTTATCTCTTGGCATAGTGAACCACCCACTATGCAAGAAATTATTTGTCACTTTGACATTAGTGATATGGAGATTTCCTAAAGAAAACCCACATCGTAACCCATAAAGCCGACCTCTATATTCAGAGCCTCTCATCTTTATTAGTTTTATTACAACTGCCTATATTTAGAGCCTCATCTCTACATCAGCTTCATCATGGTTTCTCATCTTGAGGGCATTGCCTCTGCCTTAACGTCCATGGATTTTATGATATCCACACTTGGATTTGAGGGACTATTGTGATATTAGCATCCTAATAGCTATACATTATTACTGCTAACATGTGCATTATACTATTACTATCAGTAAACATGCCACATTACTACAAAACATTATAATACATTTTCACTACTACTAATACACATGCCACATTATCATTTTATTATAGAAAGCATGTTGCTTCACATGGCAATTTTGATCTTATCATCATTTTACTTTATCGTCATAAGTATTTGGATGTATAAAATGGGCCCCTACTAATTTTTTAATATGTGCAGTGAATATATTGTATTGTATTTCATGTTGGTTTAGTACATATTAAAAAGGAAATGATGCCAAAATTTTGATAAATCATAGTGTGTATTTCAAATATAGCTTGTAAGCCATCACTTATTGGATCTGCTTATATTTCAGATGCCATTGATAAACCCTCGTATCTGAAAGACCATTTGCGAATATTCATCTATTCACGACAACCCAATTTTTTGAGTTAATTCATAAGCTCTCGCTAGTTGAAAATTTATATTTCAAAGTTTGACCCACATAAATGTACAATCAAAACTTGGGGGACTATTGTTATATCTATCAATTATGTGGCATGTTCATGATGAAGGAGAACTCATATAATTCAACATCGATTTCACTTGAGCCGGGTCTATTTATTCAAGCATTCTCGTCTTAGGCACTTGGTTCGTTAGCCTCACTTGGCCTACTTCCATTGCTCTATATATCATTCTAACCCTAATCAAACCTCCTTTATTCTCTTTTGCACTCATTCTCTCTCGT
Organism: Fraxinus baroniana; assembly: GCA_903798355.1. Classification (NCBI taxonomy): domain Eukaryota; kingdom Viridiplantae; phylum Streptophyta; class Magnoliopsida; order Lamiales; family Oleaceae; genus Fraxinus; species Fraxinus baroniana. Next base: position 2,716 of record CAIGRO010099086.1, on the reverse strand, counting down.
CTGGTTGTTGATTTGACTGTCGGAGTGAAAACGATCATTGGACCTTTTTCTCGAACGATGACCTTAACCTCCTAACAGGTGTTCAGGTGTGCAAAATTTGAGGTCAGTAAAATTCTTTGCCCCTAATTGTTGCTTCACGAACTCGGCAAATAGCTACCATCAACTCGTGTTATTTACTATTACAATGTTTAGACTACTTATGTGTATCAATCTTGTATTTCACTCTAAAATGAAGCACATAGAAATAGACATACTTTGTTCGTGACTATGTTCAAAATGATGCACTTCGTATCTATTATTTCTCCTCTATTAATCAACTTGCCAATGAGCTCACAAAACAAATTCTCGAGTTCACTCTCATTATCTTTGTTCCGAGATGGGCGTCTCTTATGGTTCCACCATCTTGTGAGGCACATTAGAGATAATAATTAAAAATAAACATTATGTCAATAATTATCTTTATCTTCAACCAAAAATTATCTTTATCTATATAGTTAGTTAACCAATACGGTAGTTATCCCTATCTGTTAATGTATTTATCTTTATTTGTAATTCATTTTGTATAGACTCGCGTAAACATTTCAAATAGAGCATCAAATATTCAATAGAAATGTGGTTCATTCTCCATTCTAATTTTCTAAAATCTCAATCAATATAATGAAGTCCAATCAACATTTGATTACTTTGTTCCTAGTTTCCAATGATTTAAATGCAGAGTTTTGGCATATGTATCTTTTCAGTGCGTGAATTCGTTAACTGATGGATGAACAAAACCAATTTTTTCTTGCAATTAATTTTTCAAATATAAAGAAGGACAAATTCTAGATGTCAACAATATGAGGCCACATGGTAACTAGTGGTCATGTTCAATCACTCAAATCAAGATGGTACGTATAACAAGAATGTTCACCCAAATCAGAACAAATTTGAACTCAAATTAACATTTTACCTCGAACTCCCTAGACCTATGTCTCAAGATAGATCGACATGTGTACATAGAATGTTCACAAAAAAATGTATGGTTTCAAAGAAAATCAACATCCTAATTAAATAGGGGCATTGAAATCTAATCAAAATGGTTTGAAAAAAGAGTTAACAACTGTGACACGAAAATACATTATTTTGTGAGAGAGAATGTATTTAACAGTGCTAGTCTTCTACACAAGTTTAACAAGTGGGTCCTGGATTTTCAAGTTTTAAGGAAATTAGTTCTTAAATAGAGGAAGTTAAAGCATGTTTGGCCAAGCTTAAAATTCAATTACAATTGAAAATATGATCATTATTGGGTCTCACTCGTCTAATAAAAATCAACAATAAATGTTAGTTTTTCAATTTTAATCCGATTTTAATCTCTACCGAGCACGCCATAAGGCAAATCTAACTTTTTTTTTTTATCAATGATGGAGGCAAATGTGATACATGTGAATTTGATGGTGTCAGAAGACCGTATTAAAAATTGCAAAAACATAATAATAATGACATTGTTTTTACTTCTTATATATATATAAAGTGTCTATGAAACGGAAAACCTTGTTTTAACGAAAAATTTAACTGAATTGATTGTTTTAACGGAATTCTTTTTTTCACCGTTAGTTTGCGTATTTTTTAATTTTTGTTTTGTTTTTACGTAACTCTTTAATTCAAAATCGGTAAGAAACCGTTTATTTGACCAGTTTAACCGGTCACCGGTCTAGCCCATCAATTGACAGGCCTAAGAACTATATAAAATGTTCTGTTGGCCCATTTATTTATATGCATAATTTCTTGTGATTCATCCATACGATTTTGATGTGGAATTGTTACTGTGCTTACACCAGTACTCCCTTCAGCGTCTCTCATTTCCAATCCCATTTCCACCTTTCAAAAACTCCATATCTTTCCCCCTTCCCACCTCCCTCCCCAAGATAAAACCTAGAAACTATAGAAAGAACTTTTGTCCTTGAAACTTCTCTCTACTTTTGAGATCTCTCTCGCAGCCTTTTTTTGCTAGAAAACTTGAATACCATTTAACTCACCTTAATTACTTGTAGCTACACAAATTTGAAATAATTTCTGGGCTATGCATTGAATTTTCACTCTTCTTTTTCTCTGTCTGATTTATTTGTTTAATTTTCTGTTAATTCTTGGAAATGAACAAATATTAAACCCTCAGTAGCTACCATTTCTTTCTTTGATTTCGTATTGGTTGAGTAAAAGGTGTGCTATTTCATCATCTGATATTTGGGTTCGAGAAAGAGACTGATCGAAAGAAGGTATTTGAGAAAGTGAAAGTCTTTGTCTTATTGAGTGTCGTTTCTTGTATTTGTAGATTTGCTGGAATTTTAAGGGTCTTTTTATTGTAAAAAAAAAAACCAAAGAAAATGTTGTATCAGAAGCAAGTAGAAGAAGCTATTGTCAACCCCGAAATTGTGAATAATTTATTTGGTTTTTATGTATTGATTGGTGGGCTGAGAAATTGTGAATAATTTGTTTGGTTTTTATGTATTGATTTGTTTGATTTTTATGTATTGATTGGTGGGCTGAGCAATTATGTATTTGTTTGGTTTTTATGCGTTGAATGGTGTTCTATGCGGACCCAGCACCCGGTCGGGGGCCTGACCACCCGTGCTGGGCTCCGTCGGAAGAATTTTTGAGAAGAAGACTGTCGCGCTGGTTGCCTGATTCGTCTTTTTCGGCTGCTGGGGCGTTGGCTGGTTTCTTTCTTTTCTTTTCTTTT
>CAIGRO010099078.1:0-11070 GCA_903798355.1 Fraxinus baroniana | reverse complement strand
GTCATATGATCAGACGCACCAGAATTGACAATCCATGGTATTTTTGAGAGTACAGTGGTGTTAAGGCCTTTTAGGATATTACCTCTGTGAGCCAAGGAACTGGAAGAGCTAGGTGACTGAAAATTCGAGAGTTTGGGTTCCATCTTAAAAGGTCAACCTTGTTAAGAGGAGTAGCACAATATCTTTATTAATTGGTCTGTGTGGATTATATCCCTTAACACGCCCCCTCAAGATGGTGGCTCATTTGAGCAGACCAATCTTGAAATCCACATGCTCACTTTTGGAGTCTTAATGTGATCGAATCGCTCGTTGGAGTATAATGGGCTCTGATACCATATAGAACGTAATGAAAGACAATTTATTCTTTCTTACTCATTGTATTACAACCTTGCCTCAATATATACTACATTACAATGGAAATAAAAGGAAAAGAATATTCTAACTAAAGAAGGAAACAATAATTATTCCCCAAGTCAATTACCCTATATAGAATATATTACAACATTCCCATATTCAAACGGGATTTCTACACATCCAATTGCAAATTGATACATCATGGATCAATTTTAATTTTCTTACCATAACATCAATTTTAATTTTTCAGATGTGTCAATTTGTAGTTGGATGGACGGCACATCACAACTCGTATCACGTTACATGTCCAAATCTTGGGTGCGTGTATTCAACGTGGAAATGGGCTTCAAAAAAAGTTAAATTGCCAATGACAGGGTTAAATGTAATGTGGGTCATTCTTTTCTAGTTTTGTGCAATTAAACCATTTAACTTCGATATTTGTTCAGGTCTGCCACTATGTCCATTACAGTTTGTCTTTAATTTTGTGCAATTATCCGTTAAACTTCGATGTGTGTTCTAGTCTTGCCTTTCTGTCCATTGCAGTTCGTTCACGAGACACGGCATCCAATTTTTAACAGTAAAAAAAGGAGAAAAGGAAAAGGAAACAAGAGGGAGGAAAAACCAAGTCGATCAACTTTACCTACGAAACCAAACTATCCTTTCCCGAGACACCACCAACCCCCTAGCTTGAACGCTATTTTGAAATAGATTCGATCATTTATGGATGTTTCAAACTTCATTAACTTCTGGTTCACAAGCAACATCTTGAACTGATTGGATCTCGTAATGTCAAACATAATTTGTAATAATTATTTTTATATATGTACATATATGTTTTTTATGTATATTTGTTGTGGTGTTATGACTTCCCTTAGCTCTGAAATTAATACAAAGTTTATTCAAAGCACGTAGCCACGTATTGCACCAATAGAAACAGGTGCGAAAATCAGCAAGAAGAAATCGAAGAACAGATATGGAACAGGAAGAATGACTTCCACAGCCTTTATTAATCACACAAGACTTTACATGATCTATATACAGTAAGAGATCAACAAAAGAATTTGCTACAGATTTTTCCAAGAGTTTCACTCTATCTCACTTTCTATCTACTTTGTCTATAGAATTCTTACCCTTTCTTTCTCTCTCGAGCTCTCTCTTCTTCACTACCTAATGCTACTGTTTATAGACACAAAAGGGTTTTAAATCAGTTATTAACTACCTAACTACTCAAATGAATAGACTCCTACTGTTAAAGATTCTAATTGTAAATTACAGCTGAAGTAACCAGTAACAAAAGGCTCCTCTTGCAACAGAATTTATCCAATAGCCGCAGTATCTATAATCCGAATCCAAGAAATCCATTTCTTACAATCTCCACCTTGAGTTGGGCCTCTAACAATTAAAAGAAAGGTTCAGACGATTGTGTAAGGAACAAACCTCTTGAAATAAAGTCCCAAAAAATTATGTTTTTATTTATGAAGATGTACAATAAGTGAGAAGCAAAATGCCTTCAAGGGGCGCAAGCACACAGAACAATGAAAATAAGGTGCTCTAAAAGTAAAGATAATAAAAATTACATATTCTCTTTTCGAGAGTGTTTGATTCGGGGGCCTCTCTTCTATGCCTTCTCTTCTCTTTTATACTTCTTGGATAGCTTTTGTAGAACCACCTAAAACTACTGGTCGTCATGTAACTATCCACGTTCTTCATCATGACTGACTTATCGTGGAACTTTTGTTTCTAACTGCCGTTATTACCTCCACTATCAAACTGCTAATAATCGGTGCTTCCTCGGTCGTGGGGCATGATGAGATTGCCCTTTAACTGCTTTGGTAGCCGTTGCTTGAAATAGCACTATATCCGAATTCTGGGCGTTCCGTAAACTTGGCCGATAATAACGCCTTCGCCCTGAGTATTTAAATAAAATGTTGCACTCGCCCAGAGTTTGGGCATCCTATAAACTTGGGCGATGATGGACCTTCATTGCACAACTCTGTCTTGGGCATTTTTCTATAGTTTTTTTAGGCCTATTTTTCAAATCTCCTATATGGGCCATCACCTCTTGGGCCATTTAAGTGGGTCACATTTTTATGCATCAATAATTACTCCTCAATATGGCATAAAATTAATGAGGCAAAATTAATATTGATTATTAATTTTATGCCATATTCATTCTTTATATCTTCCCATCATACTGAAACTCCTAAAAAGGGGAAGAATCCAGTCATTGAAATTTTATTTGACAGTGTTCCTTACGCAGTCCAACAAGTGAGACATAACGTTGCTCTTATACATCGAAGATACACTTCTCCCTTACGCCATTAAACCCGCATTCTGTGTTATTGCAACTTCATGAGATTAGTATTTGCATTCTCGCTTCAAGCATCTGCACCATCGAGAAATTCGTGATAAATGACGACGTCAAGGGATTCTTTTGGGTTTGAAGATTATCAAGAGCTCCTCACCAAACCCTATTTATCACCAACTTTCTTGTCTTTAATAAATCCTGATCTTAACGAGTTTTATCTGGGCGCATCATTCATTGATGCTGATTCTGTGGGACAAGTCGCGGTAGGCCAGTTATTTCCCCGTACTCAAGACCCCCATTTTCTGAATCCTTTTCCATTAAAGCCAATCCAGGAGAAGGGTATTCGTACTTAGCCTAAACCTGATGCCGCTTATCGCTTTTGGCATGCACGTATGATAAAGGTCATCTTTGATTGCGCTAAAATTTTTGATTTATTAGAGATCACGCTTTACCCCCTGCTTTTGACCCTGTACTTTTCCCAATTACTCTGAGTTACTGGTCTTCTGAGTTGAACACTTTTATCTTCCCTCTTGGTCCAATGTCCATTACCTTAAGAGATGTTGGGGCTTTGATTAATCTCCAACCCCTGGGCAATACCATTTCTCCCAACCTCATGGTCACTGGTACTGCCCCAAAATTTGACAAAAAACTTATTGATTCTTATTTGGGCATGCAAGAGTTTTATAGGAATACTACCACTGAACCTACTCATGCTGAACGTGTAGCCTATCTTCAGGTCTGGCTATGTAAATATGTCTTGTGTGTGCCCAGCATGAAGCCTTCCATGTCTTAGTTGCCCATAACACAAGAGTTAGCATGCGGCAGGTCTTTAAACATTTGCTCGCTTTTCTTAGCTGCCTTCTATAGGGGTATGGCTTCCCTCCAATCCCAGCTACAAAATGGTGTGTCTCATACTGGTAGCAGGCTCGCTCAACTATGGTTGAGAACATATTTTTCGCAGCTTGGGGCCTTTCAAACTCCCCCTAAACCAGTTAGTTGCTACGGGTTATTCATCAATAAATTAAGTCCGATGAGCATGTCTAACATGGAGCTGTTCACATTCTTTTATACCTTGGACTCAATCCCTTCTTTTTTTCCTTTCTCGATCAATCAAATTCTTACTTATGTATAGCCTCCTTCCACCATAACTCATACGAGTGTTGTTTTGCTTGTTTGGTTCCAATTTCTAACTGGGAGGAAACTCTTCCATGACATCCTGATTGGCACTAATGCCAAAGCTGGGGTTGAGATATATGCTCCCCATTTTTGTTCTCGTCAATTGGGTTTTGGCCAAACTTGGCCAGTCCTTTTGTATTTTTCTAAAAACTTAACAGACCGTTTTCACACCATTACTCGTACAGAGGCAGAGGCCATGGATGTTCGCAATGCTACTCTGACCCAAGGTTTTTCTATAGCTCATTTTAATCCTACTTCTGCCACTCATCCATTGTTTGTTCGACTTTGGCCGGTTGTGAGACACAGATTGTTCGCAACTGATATTAACCGCGCCTTCCATTTATTGGAGAATCCTGGAGAATCCTAGAGTCTCTTTTGTTTCTCCTATCCTTGCTATTCCTCCATCTTCCAAGAGTCTCATTTCTCCTCCAAAGTCTTCACATGTTTGTGTTAAACGTATGACTACCAAATCTGCCCCATCTGGTTCCTCCTCTAATCCAGTGGATACTACCAAAGATACTTTCAGCAGTAAAAGGCTGCTTATACTTTGCTAGTCTTGCCAGATGACGATGAGGATGATGATGATGACACTCCCCTTGTGGCCAAAACAAAGGTATTTGACTTTGTTTTTTACTGTAAAACTTGTTTACTTGTAAAGATCTTTAGTGAGTTGATGTGTTGCTTCGGTGTGTTTTTCAGAAAGATGTTGCCTCTCCTTTGAAGGCTTTGCCTTCACCTGATTTTATTCTTCCAACCTCTTCTAAAGTTTGTTTGTCTAAGCCATTTGGAGAAAAGACTTTAACGTCTGATCAGACTGGAGAAACTCAGCTTCCCAAAAGTATTGACCCTTTAGCGCGTTGAGCCAGAATGTATTACTGTGTACAAGGTCTTTACCTTAGTATGTATTGTTGTAATATGACTTATCTGAACTTGATCCATGTAGAAAGTTTTGTAGATTTGCCCGTCTTAGGAAAGATTGTTAGTTTGAACAAAGGAAAATCTCCTCAAGTAGTCGGAGCGCCGATGATGTACCCCCCAAGTTTCCCAAGCTGTTGATGTGGTGTCCCTTGCTTCACCTTTCATCTCTACTTTGTGTGTTGGATTGGGATTGCTAAATGTTTGCTCCTTCTTTTGTAGGAAGTTGACTCTATTTTGAACTCCATTCAAGATTTGCTTACCTCTTGGGAATAGGCGAAAGCAAGCACTACTTCTTGTTCCCCTTCAACTGACCATTCTTCCGCTCAATCTCCCTCATAAGAAAACATGAATGTCATCAAGCAATCATTGCTTGAATATGTTGCTTTCATGGACATGGAAGTCCATTGAGCTAGCTCTTCTGGCCAAAAGATTACATTTGAACAACTGAGTGGAAAGATGGCTCGAGCACTTGAGCTTCCTGCGCTCAATATTTCTACTGATTTCAAACTGTCTTTGAAGCTTATTCACTCAGAAATCAATTCCTTAATAGCTAGAAATATTGAGTTGAAGGCCCAACAAACTCAGTATCTTCGTGCGTCCAATGAAAAGGAGTCTTTATTCACAAAGCTTGAGAGAGCTAAGGTTCAACTAAATGATATTTCTTCTAAGGTAATGACTGAAGATTCCTTGATGACACAATTGGCTGCAGAGATGAAGGAGCTTCAAACTAGAATGGATGACTGCAGGGCTAGGTTGGTTGCGAAGAAACGTACTGCTGCCTAAGAAATTGAGCAACACAAACCCTTGCTTATCACAATGTGGTTCAACTTCCAACTTGATAATTATGTGATCGCTCTATCGAATGCCTCCAATAAACAGAACGAAGAGTGGGGAAAGCTTAGAGAGCAGATGCACTCTTTGTGGGGGAAAGTTGTAATTTAGGACATTTTGATTTTCTTTAATGTTATTTTGTAGGACGATGTAGTCCTGAAATTTGTCCTTGTAATTCATGACCGACTGCATTAATGAAGTTGTTCTTATTCATTTGAGTGTCATATTTAGCATAAGGTTTAAAACGGTCAACGTATGCTGTAATCATTAATGTTCCCCACATTTTAATTACTAACCTCATACTCTTGTGTTTCATTTTAGCATAACTCCACGTGGAAAAAGACTCTTGAATTCTTGGCATCTCTTCAGGATTTGGGCCGTCAGTTTCGATTTCTGCATATTTGGCATTTCGTGTTCTGTCCCCTCGTATTCAACCTTTTATGAAACTACATATTTGTTACATCTTCATCATCTTTTCCAGCGAATCGCTTTCCTGCTATTCTCCCTAATATCAAGATGATGGGTCTTTTGTATCTAGGAGATCAGCTGCTTTCCTTCGTAATAAACCTCTCTTTTCTTGAGTTTGATATTTGTTGTTAATACGCCCTTTGGTGTGGAAGGTATAGGAAATGTTCTTGGGTCAATGAAGGTCTTCTCCGTGCCTTTTCCATTTATGATTTCCAGTGGGAAATCTTGATGCGAAAACAATGGTTTGCTGATGACCTTTTTTTGGCTCCAAACGCTTATTGAGAGTGCTTCTCAGCAGCAAAGTTCTTTCCTGATCGTTGCTGCAACGAGGCTTTTTAGGAAGGTAAGGGCCAATCACCTATTGTGGTGCTTCTTATCCTCTTCATCAGTCATTGCAGTGATGCATTTAGGAATATGAGAAAAATTGATTTATCTCTTGCTATTGTAGTTGATAAGGAGAACGATTATGGCCTGCATTCCAGCTGCGACTAATCGTATTTTTTAACTATTTTGTCTTCTTAGGTTTGCAGGGAGCGTCGTAAAGAAACATCTAGGAGCATGAGGATGGCTGGTTTACCTTTTTCTGTTGTAGCTGATAGAAGAAGAAGAATAGCCTGCTTTGGTCTTGCGGCTTATTTAATAATTTGTTTATTTTTATCTCTTTTGACTTGTAACAAACACTTATCAATAAAGGATTTTATTAGGACGTACTTCGTTCTTGTTTGTGTGAACGTAATCGTCCAATTTTATCTTGTTTTGGCAACGTGATGTCTATATTTGTCACTTTTCCATATGGAAGGAACATACTTTTTAAATACTTACAATTAATAAATCTGATATCCTTAGTACCGTCTAAATCTTCCAAGTGATAAGCTCCATTAGGCAACACTCTTTTCACCCTATATGGTCCTTTCGAGTTGGGTGACCACTTGTCGTACTTTGGATCTTTGCTATCCAAGAGAGTATAGTCTTCTAGACTAAATCGCTCAGACTAAAAGACTTGACTACTACTTTATGGTTGTAGAACTTAGCCATTTTTCGTTTTTTGACATGCAATCTATCTAGGACGTCCAACTTTAACTCGTCTAACTCTAGTAAATTTTGGACTAAAGTTTCTGTATACTCACTATCACCTAAATCATTCTGCCGACCTACTCTGATTGACTGCACATTAATTTCCATAGGCAGCATTGGTTCTTGCCAATAAGTAAGCTGAAAATGGGTTACTTTGGTACTTGACCGTGACGACGTCCTATAAACTCACAAAGCTTTATTCAAACATTCATATCAATTTCTGGTATTTTCATTTATCATCTTTCTTATGATATTTTTCAGAATCTTATTAGAAGATTCTGCCTACCCATTAGATTGAGCGCAATAAGGTGTGAAGTTTACTAACTTAACTCCGAACTCGCCCAAGAACTCCTTCACTTAATCTCCATTTAAGGAAGTCCCGTAGTCCATCATTAGAGTTTGGGGTATCCCAAATCTATAAATGATGTGATCACGATTGAAATCTATAACACTCTTTTGCGAGATCTCCTTTAAGGGTTGCTTCCACCCATTTAGTGAAAAAATCCATTGCAACTATTATGAACGTATGTTGCTTGAACGATGGGGATAAATCTTCCCTATCAAGTCTATCATCCAACCTTTAAACGGCCAAAGTTTAACAATGGGTGCCATTTCTCTTGCTGGCGTTCTTTGTATTAAGTCATGCTTTTGGCACGCTAAACAACTCATTGCATACTGAACACATAATTCTCTCATTTTAGGCAAAAAATATCCACTCCTAATGATTAACCATCTCATTTTTTGGCCATCCTGATGGGCTCCACATATTCCTTCGTGTACTTCAGCCATAATTATCTTGGCCTCTTGCAAAAAGTACACCGTCCGGGCGCTTCTTGAGTAACTCCCCATCTATTAGCATGTAATTCAATGAGCGTAATTTCATTTTCCTATTCTTCTCGTTGCTGGGTTCTTTTAAACATCTTATTATTTCTTGTCTCCAATCTATTGCATTCCCATCTTCTATACAATGAACATTGATCCTTTTCGCCCTTCGTTGTGTTACGGGTAAGATTACCCCATACTCACAAGTAGATTCTCCCTTCAACACCTTTGAGTAACCCGAAGTCATTTGGGCTAACTCATTTGCCAACTCATTGTACATTCTGCCAACATATTGAAGTTTTAATTGATCGAATTCCTTCAACAACTCTTGGCCAATCTCGTACTGATTTATGACGGATTCACTTTGGCATTTAAAATCGACAATCAATTGGTAAATTACCAATTGAGAATCACCTCTCATGAGTACATTTTTTTTACTCCCAATTCTAATAGCAATTCCAAACATACAATTAGAGCTTCATACTCAGCCTGATTATTAGTGCACATTCTATCCAACGTAAAGGCGAATTTTTAATAAACCCCTAAAGGATTTATTAACATAATTCTTACCCCCGCCTCGCTAGAGGTTTTTGATCCATCAAAGTACAAAACTCAAGATTTCAGCTCGAACAAATCTACTTCCAATTCAATTTCCTTAGGCATATCGAGACATGGATGATCGGCCAAAAAATTAGTCAATGCTTGATTTTTAACTGCCTTTTGTAGCATGTGTTGTATTTCAAATTCTGATAATACCAAAGTCCAAAGGCCTATCCTTTGATGTAAAATGGGGACGAGAAAACATATACTTAACTAGATTAATGGGGCGAGAAAACATATACTTAACTAGATTAATACTAGAAATTAAGTAAACTGTCACATGCCGTAAATAGGCCCTCAGTTTCGTATATGCGAAGCACAAAGCCAAATATAATTTTCAATGGCAAAATAATTACATTCACATTTTGTTAACTGTCTGCTCAAGTAATAAATCACACTCTCCTCACCAAACTTGTCTTCCTGCGCGACCATTCCGGCTATTGATTCTTGTTCCGCCGATACGTACACCTTCATGGCCGTCCTTGAGTAGGTGATACCAACACTGGAGGACTTGACAAATATGACTTCATGCTATCAAAAGCCTTTTGATGTTCTTCCTTCTAGACGAATTCGTCCTGTGTTTTCAGCTTTGAGATAGGCGAAAAGCTTTTGTTCGTCTTGCACAGTTAGAAATAAAACGCCTTAAGAAATTTATTTGGCCTAAAAACCTTTGCAATTCTTTTTTGTTATTGGGTGGTTTAGCCTCTAAAATGGCTTTTGTTTTGTTTTTGTCGAGTTCGATCCCTCTTTTGTGCACTAAAAATCCAAGAAAATTCCCAGCATTCACCCCAAATGCACATTTTAAAGGGTTCAATCTCAATTTGTGTTGTCTCATTCGCTCAAATGAGCGTCCACTAAACCAAAAAGGGTTTATGCAGCGGCCAAAAAACGTCGCAAAGGCCCTTTTGCAGCGTTTTTTCAAGTGTTGCGAAGGTCGGTGTTGCCGTTGAGGGAAGACTTTTTGCAGCGTTTTTTAAACGTTGCGGTAGACCCCCTTATGCAGTGTTTTTTCAACGTTGCGGTAGACCCCCTTTTGCAGCGTTTTTTAAATGTTGCCGTAGTCCTTTTTTTTTACAGTTATATATAGTATTGAAAATGACTCTTTGTGAACAAATTTTGAAATTGTATAAAAACTTATAATTTCATTATAAATTTTTGAATCAATACAACATTAGAATTTGTTACAACACAACTTATTTAAAAAAGAGTAAGGGTTAGAGAGCAAAACTATAATAAACTAGTTATAACACGACATATCTAAAGTTCAAAAATCCACATGTCGTAACATATAGTATGAGGAGAAACCTACAAACCTACTACCAAAGGAATATAGTGCTGAATATCTTCCGTTTAACTAGTAAAACCTACTACTATTGAGCTTGTAACTTGTTTTTCGATTATGAAACTTCGACTTTCAATTTTTCCCTTGGGTAACAGTTACTACGTCCACTCCTGGGATAGTCGGAGTTCTTGAGTCATCACCGGCTGTAATCTTATGCTATGCATCTTTTGGCCCATTGCAACATTGTTTCTACTCTTCAAACCACCTATGCATATTAACCGCCCCTGGAATGAACTTGTGGATGGGGATCTATGGAATCCAAATTAAAATTTAAGGCCTGGACCACTCTGTCTGGCAGTAGAACAGTGGAACAACCTGTATAAAAAAAAATTTGCAGATAATTTACGATAAAAGTTCCATATATCTTTTCCTAAAAATGATGTCTGTTTATGAATTAAATCTCGACCAAGTGCATACACATTTTGAAAAGAAGCTAGCTCAAGAACTTCAGCAGTGATACAAATTTTTATTAAATACATGCAATTTTGTTAATGCAAAGAACAACTTCAGCAGTGATACAAAATTTTATTAAATATTCATGCGATGTTTGTTAATGCAAAGAACAACTTTAATCTTCGTTCGCCTGTTTACTCATATTCTATCAAATAAATTTCTATATTCTAAAAGAAGATTATCATGATCAGCAGCATAAAAAATGTAAGCAAAGTTAGGAGCAAAACGCTGACCCCCACAACTATAAAATCAGAGTTGAACTCAAATACTTGATTTTCTCAAATTAGAATGTTTAAAATGTCTAATGAATAAGGTCAAATTTTACATGGGATTATAATAGCCTCTAGGTAGATTTAAGTTCTCTTGTTTTTACTATTTGTGCCACCATTGCAGCCCAAACCCACCATTGCAGCCCAACGACACAGAAAAAGTAAACATATTATCACTGTAAAAAGTAAGAAGTTCCAAAGGAGAAACTTACCAAAAAAAAAATGAAAACAAATAACAATAGTAAATTTACCTTGCAAGGGTAAATGTAGGGCTGGACAAAAGTCCCGAACTGAACCGAACCAAACCGAACCCGAACCTGAACCGAACCGAACGGTTCTTCATAAATTAAATACCCGAACGGGTACCCGAATTGAGAACCGAACGGTTTGGGTCGGGTATCGGGTCTAGACCAAGAACCGAAGAACCGAATAAGACCCGAAACTAAATAATTTTT
>CAIGRO010099036.1:0-10578 GCA_903798355.1 Fraxinus baroniana | reverse complement strand
GCTGAGGTTGCAAGCCCAGCAATACGCTTCTTTTGCCAACTTGGATGTGTCCCGAGGGGCTTCTTATAATTTTGATTTTATTACATATGTCGCACATGTAACTTTTTGGGTTGGACCAAATAAAACTAGGGTCATCTTATTCTAACAAAATAAAATTAAGAACATGTAATCACTAGAAATTAGAGTCGGGTCAAACAACTTTAGGTCTTTAGCCAAAATTGCCAATGGACATTTTCAATAATAATAACAATAGTAAATTTAAGGGTAATTTATGATTATATTTAGTTCAGAGTTTTTATTTTTTAAGTGTACCACATTTAATTGCACTTAAGGTCTTCATTCTTTTTTTATTTATTTATTTTTTTATTTAAGCGCATGTGTTTCAATTTTTTCATTGCATTCTTTTCTCCAATATTCTATTAATTAACACATCTTGTATTTAATAATGTTTTCCATCCAAAAATTCTGTTGAGTAAAATAAGTCCCCAGATTGGTGGCCTTTTTTTTTTTTTGGAAAACATTGTNTTTTTTTTTTTTTTTTTTATTTAAGCGCTTGTGTTTCAATTTTTTTCATGCATTCTTTTCTCCAATATTCTATTAATTAACACATCTTGTATTTAATAATGTTTTCCATCCAAAAATTCTGTTGAGTAAAATAAGTCCCCAGATTGGTGGCCTTTTTTTTTTTTTGGAAAACATTGTTTTGAATAGTGATTCTTGGAAAATGTGTGGTTGAAAAGTACTAAAATATTTTGAGTTTTACGTGTAGAAGATTTTATTGTGTGAATGTAGAAAAAAAAGTTTTGAAAGAATGAAAAACAAATATGGGCTAACTTATTTGATAATCATATTTCTAATATAATTGGCAGTAAGCACGTGCGTTGCACGTTGTATGTATTTGATGAATGATATGTATAATGTTTTAGAAATACTAATATTGTTTTTAAAATAGTTGAGGCAATTGATATTGTTAAAGAAAAAAATTAAAAATATAAACACACACACACACACACACACACACACACAATTATGTATAATGTGAAAATGTTGAATAAACTTAAACGTAATGTTATAATTACAATAATACTTCTTCATATACAATTTTTTTTTTTTGTCAACGTTCACGTTTTTTTTTTAATCAAGACTTTTGTTATTTGCATAATAACTCCGTTAGAAAGTGCGATATATAATTTCCTATGAGAGAATATATGTTCAAGAAGTTATATTTCAACAGTTGGCACTGTTTGTCCTTGAACATTGTTAATAATCATTACAAAGTATAGATATATTGGAAATTGTTTCCTTTTGAATTTAAATGAATATATTTACGGAAAGAATTAATCTTTATGTACATAATATTCTACCTAAAGTTTCACATAATGGACAAGTGACTCCCCCTTATTGGGGGAGTCTCCCCCAATAAGGGGGAGCCACTTGTCCATTATGTGAAACTTTAGGTAGAATATTATGGTAGTGTAACATAATCCTTAGGGAAAAGGCATATGTATTGAGGGGGGGCTACCGAATGGTGTCCCCCTCACACATAAGGCACCGACCCCACATGATAAAATAATGTCGACCCGTGGTCCCCACCTCATATTGTGAGTAGTAGGTAAAAGATTAGGTAAAAAAAATTAGGTAAGTGTAGCATGACCCCATATATTTATCATTTGCTGGAATTAATGGGATGAGTGGAAGGAAAACTTGTTTTTTCAGCATATTGTCCAACGATTATTTCTGTATTGATAATATGTTTATTAAAATCATGACAAATCATTTTTGTTCCATTGCAAATATAATTCGATGGGTCCAAATTCCTTAAGAGCATCACTGGACAATTTATTTTAAAAATTAACTTATATGATGTGATACCATTTGACAGCAATGTATTTAAAAATTCATCTTGATAAATTTAATTTATATCATTTATTATTTTGTCAAAGTTGACAAATTCTTCACTTTTTTAGAAAATAACCTAATTAGTTGATGTAGTCAACATACTTATTTTTTTTTTTTTTGAAAGAATTCCACATTGTGTCATGTAATCAGAAGAAGATGCATTTTCCATTAAACCTATAAACAACGCATTGATTAAGTGTAACTTCGAAATTTCAGTATCGTCACATGCTATAACTATCTTCTTTGGTAAGTTGATGTAGTCATCATCTATATAAGGTTCTGATTCATTACCAATTTTGATCAAGTACGGTACAAATCGATTGTCTAATATTATTTTTAGTATATAATATTAGGTTTGAGAAATTTTAACTGTTTAAGTAATATTTTTTAAATAAATATTATATATTAATATTAATGTATGTAATAAAATATAACAGTTCAAGTTAATTATATACGTTGTATTATTATAATTTCTTTTAATTGCATACTAATAGTTAGTAATGATCGTGTTAGTGGAAATTAAATGGCTTGGTTTTTAAAAAAAATATTAATTATTAATTATCTTATTTAGAGGAAATAAATTAAATCATTTGATATTCCGTAGTGGACTATATATGTATTATTATTATAATTTGTTATAATTGTTTGTTATAATGTTTTTATTAATTGTGTGCTAATAATTAGTAATAATTGTGTTTAGTGGAAATTAATTGAATTAATTTATTAAAGTAATAATTACCTTATTTAGAGGAAATAAATTGAAACATTTGATATTCCGCAATTAACCTTAGACATTCTGTAGTGAATTATAATGTATTAGTTTTTTATTGACTCAAGGATCAAATAACCACATGCCATGTATATGTCTTGTAGGACGATTGTCATTTTAAGCAACTACAAATAGCATTACTCTTATATATAATTGTATACTTATAATTAATAATAAGTGTGTTTAGTGGATATTAATTGACTTAATTTTTGAAAGCAATAATTATTAATTATCTTATTTAGAGGTCATAAATCGAATAATTTGGTATTCCGTTTTTGTTTAAACTTATGTATATTCATATGTAACTGGCAATTAAAATAATTTTTAAATAAGGGTAAATAATAAATATAACATATTAATGCAACATTTCAATTTTTTATTTTTTTTTCTTTTTGTAAATAAATAAATATGTAAGGATAAACGTGGTATTCAAAAGTTTCTCCCCAATCTCCACTTTTAATAGACCCATGGCACATCTCCAAGTGGTAAAAGGGGAAGGTGGAAAAGCTTCAGCTTTGCTTGAGACTGCCGCGTCAAGGGTTTTAATCCTGAAATATGGATTTTGCCCTTGGGTAAGTGTAAGTGTACAAGCAGCCTTCCACCCTATACCCTTAGAAGCATAACCTGCGATTTACCTCTTTCACCAAGACCCAAGACAGGGCAGGTGGGGGCCCACAAGGTTGGGGATCAACCCCTTTTAGATAGATAGATAATAAATAATACAATAAACTACTATTTTCTTCAATTCAAATAACACAATAAGCTCATATTTGGTACACATTAAAGTTTTCATTATTCTTCTACTCATTTTCAACCATACATTTTCAATAAAATAATATTTTCAATCACATCAATAACTTTTCCTTCTTTTTTCAACCACACATTCTCCATCAATCTACTATTTCAGAATACATTCTTCCAAATTAATGTGACTCGAACACACCCTGAATATTTTGACAGATTTAGATAGAAGGTTGAAGATAAGAATTTAAAGAAAAAATGTTAAGTGTTGCACTGAGCAAAAGTTGAGGACTTCAAATATAATTAAATTACGGTGAAACAAATAAAAACTATGGTGGGCATAAAACCGCCCAAGATTTAACTAAGCAAATGAGCAATAACGTCGATGGCCATCAGTCACCTCCGTCAACGCTTAGCGATCAATGATGATTTCAGTAAGTTCGATCATTATTAATTACACGCATTTAACACAATTAAACATGAAAAGAAACTACTTTTTGAATAAATCTAAGGCAGGCAACTTTTTCTATTTATTTAATAATTTTAAAATAAAGTATAAGGATCGATTTTCTTTATTAAATTGTTGTTTTTAGATTTTTTTTTTTTTTAAAATTCATTTGTTTTCAATAGTGACTAGTCGTTTTCGCCTTTAAGTGTACAACACTGGTTGACAACCATGTGTTGTCAAAATCCTACCATGTGATTAAAAAACAGTTTGTTAAAATGGATAGATATGATCATGCTAAGCAGGATGTTGTCAACCAATGTTATCATAAATTAATGTTGTACATGTAACATGATTCAAGATTTACTATTTCATTTTAAGCATGTCCCACGCAGGAGTTCAAATATTCTTTGTCGATATGAAATTCATTTTTGTTAATTCAAAAGCAAAGTGAATGTATTCAGATTCAATGCATACCCACTCTTTATTTATTTGTTTGTTTTCCATATTCAATTTTGTCAACTATAATCTTGGGATTGTTTTGAACACAGAGAAAGACAAGAAAATGATGTTCTTATTGCACTTACCCTGCTGCTCTTGTTTCTGTTTCATTAAGACCAAAAAGGACAAATCAAAGGAGAAGGAACCAAAGAAAGATTAGAGCAAGCACAACTCAAAGAAGAACTGGGTATGATTCTGGGATTGTTAGAGCCTGTACGAGGTTTTGTTATTCGAGATTGTATATAACATGTTTGGTACGGTGAAGTATTAAACATTCTATTATGTAATCTTGAATTGCTTTTCTCATCTTTATAAATACAAGTATATATAAATAAATAAATAGATATGTTTTCTTTTTGAACTTAAACTTTGGAAATCTTGATTTTTTATCTTATTCACAAAATATTGAATTTTGGCTTTAACTTCATGAAATCTCTAAAAGATGGAAATCTTATAGCAAGATGACACATTGAGAGTAATAGATCTAGGCAGGACGAATATTGGTTCCCTAAACAAGAAAAAAAAAAAACGTTTTTCATCAGTACTTGTCTTATTATAACGATTACAAACATTCTCTAATTACATTGATAATGTGTATGAATTCTCGGAATTTAATCCATAGAATTCCAATTGTTCTCCTCAATTTCAATTTCTTCGTTTAGGTCCTTAATTAAGTCTACCCAATTCAAATGGAATTTTATTTCATTGTGAATTTCTTTTTTAGCGCTCCTAGACTAATAATTCGATAATTCAATAATCCAATTGTTGAATAAATCTCGATCTATAAGAATTCTTTGAAGAAGGGAAAAAAAATTTGTAAAAAAAGTGCTTTTGTTGTTGTGGAGTAAAGAATCTTCATATTTTAATGCACATATTTAATTTATTCGGAACTATTAGAGCATGATCCACTTTTGGGAGAATATATATCAAAAATAAAAAAATAAAGATCTTTTAAAGAAGATTGATACACAAAATAAATATAAAAAATCTTCATCGTAGGTGGATCTTACCAAGTATTTTATTGTTAACCAACGGACTTGGGCAGCCCGAGGTTATTACTTGTATTCGTCCATGAATGCGAACACGTGCAGAACTAATGACCATATGATAGAATATTTAACGCTTGTCATTTAATAGCAATCAACATGCAACTAAATTAAGTCAGTAGAAATTCAAATTCAAATTTTAATCTAAATTAAAGTTAACAAGTAATTTTAATCGCATAGAATTCACAACTTTTCAACCATATATTTAGCAGCTCTTATCAAAATCTATTGAAAATTTTATTTTAATTTCCAACAAATAGTTTGGAGATAGAAAATCAAGAATATCATTTGAATGAGTACCCAGGTGTACTAAATCAGAAAGGTTGAGGACCTAATTTCCCCTAAATAAACTGGTAAATGTCTCGATGGGACAAGATTCCCTCTGCACTAAAACAAGATAAGATCAAAATGGCTTGCTTTAGAAACATGAGAGTGTTTGGTGAAAATTAAAATTAGATTTTTAGTAGATTGTGATAGAAGATTTTAAATGTGGTTGAAAAGTTGTAGGACCACAAAAGATGTGGTTAATAATGATTGTTTGACTTTGATTTAGATTAAAATTTGATTTTAATCTGTACCAAATAGAGCATGATTATCTGTCCTAATCTCGTGTTAATCGTAATTATGATTTACTTGTCGTATCAGGACGAGGAGTGAGAAATTTTTATCCCATTTATTGAGAGAGTGATCAAAACATGATTATATACATTAACAGTAAGATAATGTTCCAAAGACTGCATGGGAATCCACAACACTAACTTAAGAGAATCTAACCACCGACCAAAATGTCCGAAACTAATTTAATAATTATGGATGCCCGCCTACACGAGAACCCTTATCCTAAACTTCCATTTCCATTCAATCACAATATGTATCCTTCAGTTTCTAGAAAAGATCTGTCTGATATTTCAGAAACCAAAGACAAGAAAGAAGATGAGGAGGAGCAAGAAGAAAATGAAAACCCTAGCATCACCACTCATTTGTACCTGAAGCCGTGTCACACAAGTGATACACTTGACAAGAATGTTGTTCTCCGCCGCATTCGCCACCGCAAGCATGTCAACAAGGTTAAGTCCGCCGTTCAAGGTCTTTTCAGGTCTCCCTTTCCTTCAAACACCAATAAGACTTCAAACCCTCAAATCAAATGGGCCGATGATGCTTTTGCTGCACTTTAGATCCACATTCAACACCAATAACGTATGTACATATCATATGTGTCAATGTGTGTGTGTTATATATATCTTGTTTCTGTGCAGTATTTAGAAGTTTGCAATGGGAATGTACAACTTAGTCTATGAAATTATCATTTGAAGCCCTTTTCATCCATGTTTTATACGTGTAGTTACATTTTTTCATGTACTAGTTTGATTGTAATGATCCCAGTCTGTGCCAAGTAGTTAACTTACGTATATTGTCAGCTTTGAAAGAGTACGTGTCCATCTTACTTTTCACGAATTTTTTTGTGCCTTCGTGCTCTGCTCTCTCACAAGGTAGAGGGACGTGAAAGAATCATGAGGAACACAAAAGAAATTCGCGAGTAAGGAGGACACAAACTATCCCAAGTAGACATAGGTTAACGGATTGGACACAAGCTTGGGTCATTACATTGATAATATGAAGATTAATTGATTTGAATACCTATTGTTCTAGAATATAGAGCATGTTAGGTGATTTATCTTGAAGGCTCCAAATGTGTAGCTATATTGGCTTAGCCTTATTTGGTGTGGCTAAAAATCAAATTTTGAGTAAATTTTGATAAAAGTAGATAGTGTGTTACAAAGTTAATAAAATAGTGGATCACGTGAAATTTATGGTTAAAATTAATTGTTGATTTTATTTTAGATTTTTATCAAAACTTTTAAGCCACATCTAATAGGAGCTTAATTTGAACGTAGGTGGTTTCACATTAAAAAAATAAGTCATAAATAATGCTCATAATCTATTACAAAATTGGTTTTGAACATCTTTTTATTTCAAATTTCCACTTGAATCACTTTTGCAAAGCCTATCCGAGATGTCCAATAATTGCTGGTTGCTTTCCAGTGAATAGGGCTCGTGCTCATAAAATTTGAGGATAGATTGACTGATTTTGATTACGGTTTTAGGGGAAAAGCCAAAGGTCCCGGCTCAACGACCGGGCGCCAGCTGGCGCCCCGTCCAAGGTCCCGATCGTTCTGGCGCCCTGTCCAAGGTCCCGGTCGTTGAGCCGGGACCTATAGCGCGGTTCCGATTTTAATCATGTTTCTTCTTTTCAAAGTCATGTTTGTCAGCCACGTGGTCATTTCCGTCTAGAGTTGGAGAGGGATTCTTAACGGGACCTCTTTTGGTGTACAGAATGTTTTTTTATAAATATTGTACAAACAACACACATGATGGGATCCGCACAATATATATATGTGGGGCCCGGCTCCTCATGAGGATTTGTTCTTATTAACGAGTGCTGAATGAGAAATATGGTGATAGATGAGTTTGAAAAAACCCTTTAATTTCTCGGTGAGCAAGTAATAATTCAATTAAAATTTAATGAGCATTCCCTGATTTTACCCACAGGGGATTAAATTTCCAAGTTTGTGTCTTCCGATGCTCAAAAATTAACTTTTTTATTTATATGTTTACAAAGTCCAAAAATTGTGTCCAAGAGATCCTTTCTTCAGCTTTAAAACATGTGGACCATTTTCTTAAAATCACGGACAATGGTATTCATATAGGGAACGTGTCTTATTTTGAAACAAACTTTGAACCATTAAAAAGAAATTGTCAAAAAATAGCATCTCGTGTTGGTAGAGACGTCAACTGGCGTGGCCTTCCGAATTTTATGCTAAAGTGTTCTAACTATCTTCTCCGTCATCTATTGAGTATGTCCTATAGAATACTCGTTTTGTCATAATATTGCACATTTAGCTCCTGTTGGTTGGGTATTAAAATCATTTTTTTTAATAAATTTCAATAAAAATAATTTAATATATTTTTTAAAAAAATTATGAATTCTATAAAATATATGATTTAAATTAAAACTTGACTTAATAATTTAAAAGTAAGTTTTCACGAGTAGTGACCTAAGACTACATGTACAAGAAACTAATTTCACATATCAAATCCCCCATGATAATTGGATAATAAATGCACTGTAGTCTAGAAACTGGCTTTCTTTAACGATGTTACAGTAACTTTGGCACCTAACGGCGATGCACCGACTTCAATTTCAATGGAGTCGTAACGGAGAAACAACTCCACCAGCATCAGCCTCGAAATCAGCACTACGAAGTCTTTTCCGGCACACTGTTTGTTATTTACGGAGGGACTCTCTGTTTCCGGTCCGTTAGACCAGAGGACGTGTTTCAACAGTTTTTCACCTTCCTCCCCGATGAACCGTTCCGGAACAAACTCGTCGTCCCGGTTGAAAATCTTAGGATCCTTGGTCGCAAATGGTTGGAACCCGAAGAGTAATTCTCCCTCCTTAATTTGAAACGATGCATCGTGGGATTCAATCACGAAGTCGCGTTTGGCTCTGGCGTGCTGGAGAGGCACCGGAGGCTCGATTCTTAGGGATTCGTATACTACTGATTTCATCAAAGGCATGCGTTCCATGGAAGCCATGGTGACTTTGCCGCCGGTTGATTTGACGGCCGACCGGATTTCTTGTGCCAGCTCTGTATGGATCTTGACTCCGGCTCGACCAACCCATTTAAGCATATTGGGGAAGAAAATTTTCATACCACCGAATGAATTGAAGCAAGTAGCGAAGATGAGATTGTGGCAAGCCTCTTCTCGTGATAGACCAAGTTTTTCAGCTTCATCAAGAACTGGAGTTGAGTTCTGGTAAAAGAAATCATATAATCTTTTATAATCTTTCCTTATCAAGAATGGTGGAAGAGAAATTGAGTGTAAAATGCCATCTTCAAAAACCCTTGGTAGACCAAGGATTAGCAGTGGGTGCAGTTGAAACAGCACCCATTTGCTGACAATCTTGGGTCCGTCGGACCCAAGCTTGGTGTCTACTGGGTTAGCACCGTATAAAGATCGAGCCAAGAATGTAAATGCAGCTTGATCATTAGCCTCTCCAAAGCTTGCTTTCCCTTTAGTGGCTAATTCTCTTTCTATATCGTCAAACAGCTCTGTATAGCTGCTGTGAAACTCCGGGATCACCTGATCACGCCTAAGAGACAGTAAAAAGAACATGATCTTCTTCAGTTTGGCGTGGTTCGGTTCCGATGGATCCAAATAGGAGAGTATTCTATAACCACCGGTGAGTTCAGTCGACGGCATGTATGTACCGGTGAAAACATCCTTCTTTTCGACTTTATCAGTGTCGAAAAGGACCGGAAAACTCTTGCCGTCGAGCAAAGCTATGACTTTCGAGTTAAAGGTAATCAAAGGGCCAGGTGGCATATTGGTTCTAAAGACTGTAGACTGGTATTTTTGGATTCGGGACTTGAAGTACTCATCCCTGCATTGGTTGTAAAAGTAGTCTTGCCTGTCTTTCCATGGTCCGATCAAAGGGAGTCCATAGTCCCCCGGAATTTTTCTAATCGGAAGCTTCTTAGGTTGTGGTGGCACAACCGTTGACGACGCCGGAAGTGGTGGTGTAGAAATGGATGGCTTTTTGGAGGCAGAGGCTTTGATTGGTTGGAAAAAGGGTGCTGGTTTTAATGGTTTTGAAGCAGGTTTTTGAGAATTTTGCAAAGAAATATGTAATTGTGAAGAAGAGAAAGCTAAAGAAGATGAAGCCATTATTATTTAAGCTTTTTGACAAATCAATATTGCAGATGAGAGAAGAATTAATAATGGATGAAGAAATGAGGCGTAAATTGGAGTTGCTCTTGGTATGTGACATGGGTATATATAACTTTTGATTTTCAGGATAAATAGTTTAATGGTGTGGAATTGTGCATTCAAGACACAAGACTTTGAAAATCGGATTATTCAAATCACAACATCTTAGACGTCCAATATACCTAATCACCCGGATTGTTTCTCTTACTCAACGTCCAAACTATCATAATTAATGTCACCGCAAGTAGGTATATGATCGTCTCACAAACCCTTTAGGCTTATTTGAGACATGGGGAATTCAATTTCTATTATGATAAGCAAAAAAGCCTCAAGTGTAGAAAATTTTTGACAGACTTTTTACTGATGATGACGTGGTGAAATCAGGGGCGGACGCAGACCAAAAA
>CAIGRO010098996.1:0-15958 GCA_903798355.1 Fraxinus baroniana | reverse complement strand
TTTTCTCCTCTTTTCGCTTGTTTCCCTTCTTTGTCGGGTCTTTGGCCTACAAAAGTAATAATTACACAATTATAAATAGAAATCTACTCAATTTTATCAATAATAAATTCCAAAAAATATACCAAATAAGTGTGTAAAAACACACTCATCATAGAGAACTTATTAGAGTCAGTTCATCGTCAACTTTCATTTTGTCAAAAGTGGTACCAAAAATGATATTGACTAAGCTTCCATTATCCACTAACATTCCATTCAAGCTATTACGAGGCACAACGACCATCACTACTAGGGCGTCACAGTGTGTATAATACACATTTGTTGCATCTTCTTGAATAAATGTGATTGGTGGAATTATTCTTTCGATAAGGGCTCGATTAACTATACAACTTGTTATAGGAGGATCTTTCTCCTCCCTAGTGTCATTTCTTTGTGCATTCCTAAACTCTCATCCAACGTATAGGCCTCCAAAGATCGTGCCAATTTCCTTAATGGGCTCATAGCTAACAATTGTAGGGGGCTTCGCCTTTGCCTTTGTATGTCTCTAGGCCTTTCAACATCTTCGTCCTTTCTCCTTGAGGGATCATTCTAGTTGGGGCACCTCGGGTCAACATTCTCATGCCGTTGAGTCTTTTTAGGAGGAGCGTATCTTCGGGGGTGCCTGCCTCTTCCCTGACTTGTGTTCTGGGAATGTCTCGCAATGTCCCAGCAGTCTTTGTATGGTGATTATAGGAATGATGATATGTACAATAAATAGGCGCTTCGTCCCTATTTCTAGGTTCAACACCTCGTCCTCTTCTCCCTCCCTCTTTGAGGGTACCTCTAATAATGTTGGCCTTGATGCATTCCTGCACCAGGGTTTACTTTCTCATAAGCTAAAATGGGTATTGCATCGAGCGTTGCGACGACCAGTGTTTGTCCATGATTGAAAGGGGTCTCGTGATCCATTAAATGGGAGGTAGGGCCTTTTCTCTTTTGCATTTGTGGAAGGGAGAGTCCTCGGATGCTTCCTTCTGGGAACCTGTTGTACCTGATTTTGGCCACTACCCTCAGAGTCAAATGGAAAGCTCTACACTTCATGGCTGGGATGGCTTCTTTTAGATTCATGTGGGTTTTGAAGTTGTTGAGATGTTTCGCAGGGTCGCCTCTCCTATTATACTTTGGAATTTTAGGAAGTGTGAAGTGATTTAGTATGGAGGCATTCCTAATAGCTTGAGAAAATGTTGAATGTTCATCGTCGTCATCGAGGTTATAGGACCTCTGGGGCTCATCAAAGCCCTCATCGTCCATATATTGAGCTTGCGGGAGGGAATGGAAGGTTTGGCTTCACTTCTAGCCAGCTTCCTACTCTCATTCCTATTTCTAGGGGTGGAATTTGAGGTTCCTTAGGCTAGCCGGTTCTTCTTGTCTTCCGGATCGAAGAGGCTCCTATTGCCCATTTCTAGGTACAGAAGGGGGTCGATCTTGCCTATTTCTAGGTAACCATGGGCTCAGCCTATCAAAGACACTTGCCAACCTCTTAGGCGGATATTCTAGCCCATAATTTGGAAGAAAATTAAATGGGTCCTCATGAGGTCATTCTAAAGCATAGTTAGTTAAAGTGTCAACCCAACCTCCTTTAGTTGGGAGGCTTCCATTCTGTTGCGATAGTATCCTGACATTTGGCTTTAAACTTTCTTCTCCTCTTGTTAGTATTGTGGTGGATCTTGGAATGCATTTTCAGGTACTACATATGGAGGAACTAGGTATTCTTCTAGACCCTGCATGCTTATCAGCAGTTCATGCTTGGCCATATTATGCTGGGTTATATTTCTCATATTAGCAGCCATTATGGCGACTTCTCTAGTGAGTCTAGCTCCTATCCTATCCTTA
The DNA here is from genome assembly GCA_903798355.1 of Fraxinus baroniana. Lineage (NCBI taxonomy): Eukaryota > Viridiplantae > Streptophyta > Magnoliopsida > Lamiales > Oleaceae > Fraxinus > Fraxinus baroniana. Next base: position 14,089 of record CAIGRO010098996.1, on the reverse strand, counting down.
CCTCTTGACACACCACGTCTATGTTGTTGGTGAGGCCTTGGGCCAGCAGTTAGGACAGCTTGTGAGGGTTTTCCTTCTTCAGGGTGTTCCCTCGTCCTTTAGGGTGCGTTTTCTTCACCATTTGAACTCATATCAACAAATACCTCTTTTGACCAAATATTTCTTTCTTCAAGGATCAAACGAGCAGTAGATTCATACGGTCATCTCTTGGCCTTTCCAATGGTTCTTTCTACAAGAACATCCCTTTTCAAGGGTTAGAAAATTTCTTCTAAGGCATCTCCTACCGATTTTTCCCCACGAGATTTTTGTGGTTAACTGTGGTTTTTCCTACAGACGGCGTCAATCATCCCTTTTTAGGGGTTAGGAAATTTCTTCCAAGGTATCTCATTTTTAACTTCTCCCCCATGAGATTTTTGTGGTTAACTGTACGTTTTTCTATAGACGGAGACAATCTGTTGACCCCAGAAAATGAGTCAATAGATTTTAGTCCCACTCTTGCCACGTCAAACCAATTCTGGTACGTTTCTATAGGAGAAACGATGAGAAAATAGATAGATTTGGACCCGAGAAGTGCTTTATGGCGAGAGATAAAGATGTTCGAGCTCCGACAAGTAAAACAAAATATGATCACGCTATCATTGATCACCAAACGAGAACCAAAACTAATAACCAAAGAGATCACCAGAATAAGTGGAAGGATAGAAAATAAGAGAGTATTGTAAATTATAAAATCATCTACTTATTTAATTTTTCTACCAAGTGTATGATGAAAATTGAAAATACAAATGTGTGTAAGATTTTTTGTCAATATTTCTTCTTAATTTCATACATGGGAGTTCAAGATATGAGAAAGTGAGCATTCTAACTCTAATTTTTCCAACCCCTTCTACGTTACAAAGATGATCTATTTATACTGCATTGGCCGACGTGGTGTCTATTGGATCAGAACCACATGACATCATATCCTTAGTTGAGGCTTCACATCATTGTCTATTCATACAATTAATACATTGATAAGGGGGTAGCCTCCCTAACAATAGGCTGATACCCTGACATCTTTTGTTACAATTGTTACATCAATCACTTCTAAAAGATACTCAAATATTTTGCAATAGATAACATCGAATTATGACCTTCGGATAAAGTAAGAACTTTGGAGCTTATCTTTTGAATGAGGGGTTTTAGCTCTTTTCTTCATCTCTATAGGTAGTGACTCAGCCCAAGTGCGGTGCTATGATAATTGAGGCGACGCCTTGACATCTGCATAATTTCCTTGCATCTTGAACACCCGGGTCTTTGTTAACTTTTCTGTTGACTTTCTATCTACGTTGATTGCTAAGTGTCACATTGACGGGGTGTAGCAATTAACAATCGATAATTCAATTTCATTTAATTATGTCTCACAAGGTAAGTTAAACCTATTCAAAGTATGACTCTGCTATATTCCTATTTCGAATTCATATGCAACGTAACACATTCAATTACACGATTATCTAGGTGATTGCATATGCTATACATGTTCTTCCTAACATCTATTACCACATATTAATCTTGTAAAGTTTTAAATTTATTATGAACCTCCCAAAACTATAACAAGTAACTAATTATCTAAACGATTTGTAAGCATTTAAATAATATAACAAAGCATACAAGATCGGTTGATAATACAAATTAACTAAACTACTTAGTCATTGAATTAAAAATAAGGAATAATAAGGTTCATTTTCATCCCAACACAGAGAGAATTTAGCCTAGAATATTTCTAATGATAAAACAACAAGAATAATGGAAAATTATCACCCGAAATATGTATAAATACAACAAATATGTGAAAGCAGTTTTTTGTTATGAATCTTCAATTCAAAGCATTGATTCTTCAAGTTTTTAATATAATTTGCCTTCAAATTTTTGCTAAATTTGATCACTTATTCTCTACGATATATCAAATTTTACTTCAAATATCGTCGACGGATATGAAATTCCTTCTGCTACAAATTTTGAACAAATCGTTGATCGTGATCGAGGATCGAGACCACCACCCCTATCGCCACGTTCATTCATAGGGAGATTCAGTAAAATCAATTATTTTCCAAGTGGGAGTTTCCATCTCATTTCTAGATTTATCTTCTTTGATTTCCCTAGGTTTTCATCCCAAACCTCGTATTTAAATTTTGTAAAGATTTTCAACCTTGGATCTGTATTACCTGGTGATTTTTTCAAATAGCTTTTCCTCTTTTAGATCTAGATTTTGTAGAGAAATCCATTGTATAGTTCCTTAAATTTGCCGAAAAATTTCGATTTTCCAATAAATTTTTCAATTGACTCTTCTTCACATGATTTTTTCTTAGTTAGCCATACCAATTTTTATAGATGGTATCAATTTGTTGAGGGATTAAGTGGTCAACAAGATTCTGACTGCCTTCCAGTTTATCTAAGCTTCGCTTGCACATTGAACATGCCATTGGATAAAAGTTCTAACAATTGTTTGTACTTCGCTATCAAGTTAATATCTGAAACAAAATATATGGAGTGCAAAAAAGATAGGAGAGAGGTATTTGGCTAGTGGAAGTCAAAACTTACCTTAAAGTGTGGAACAACCTTGTATATTTATAGAGGAAAAAATGGGCCAAGATGGGCTAATAGGTCGAGCCCAAGCCAATATAAGTTTACTTGATTGAATTGGCCCAATCATATTACTTGATTGAATTGCCCAATATGAGTTTCAGGAAAGACATCTTCAGGGGCTGTGTGTTGAGGGCCTTGGTAGCCCCCTTACCCTTGCATGTTCATCAGCATTTGCTGCATGGCTAGGTTCTGCTGGGTGATATCTCTCATGTTGGCAGCTATAGTTGCCATCTCCCTAGTAAGTCTGGCTACGACCCTGCCTCTACCTCTGGAACCTCCCCTTCTTCGCATGGAAGGTCTTGGGTGCGGTGCTGGGTCGGCATGTGAAGGCTCCCCTTCTTCAGGTTTTCCCTCGTTCTTCTAGGGGCATTTTCATCAGGAACTCATTTTTTGACTATTTAGTAAGTGAGTTTGTCCTCTTTTTCAAATAGAGTCAATTTCTCAGTCGTTCCTTTTTCAAGGACGGTCCTTTTTCAAGGATAAGAACCTTCTTTCACCAAACTTTATAAACTTAGTCTGGCTTCTTTCACACGTGTATTCGTGGTTAAATGTAGGAATTTCCTACAGACGGTGTCAATCTGTTGACCCTAAAAAATGAACTCAACAGATACCGGGCCCACTCTTGCCACGTCAAGTACTGATCCGGCGCGTTTCTACCGAAATGACGACAGTAGCTAATTTCATATAAACGCGGGGGGCACTTTTCGGCATGANTCCTTTTTCAAGGACGGTCCTTTTTCAAGGATAAGAACCTTCTTTCACCAAACTTTATAAACTTAGTCTGGCTTCTTTCACACGTGTATTCGTGGTTAAATGTAGGAATTTCCTACAGACGGTGTCAATCTGTTGACCCTAAAAAATGAACTCAACAGATACCAGGCCCACTTTTGCCACGTCAGTACGGATTCAACGCATTTCTATCGGAATGGAATCTGTAGTTTGACTGGAATAGATGCAGGAGGCACATCTCTCTTTTGTAATGGGATAAGTGGAAGGATAGATATGACGTAAAATGCTAACACGTTTGTATTGGAATCTTAACATATTTGCTATTGTGTTTGTCGACAATATGTAAAGAACCAAGTATGTAAAATCTTATAAAAAGTTTCACANTGCCACGTCAGTACGGATTCAACGCATTTCTATCGGAATGGAATCTGTAGTTTGACTGGAATAGATGCAGGAGGCACATCTCTCTTTTGTAATGGGATAAGTGGAAGGATAGATATGACGTAAAATGCTAACACGTTTGTATTGGAATCTTAACATATTTGCTATTGTGTTTGTCGAAAATATGTAAAGAACCAAGTATGTAAAATCTTATAAAAAGGTTCACAAGATGAATATATTTCATGTTCGCTTAGCAGATACCCTTTTCTATATAAAGAGAATCTATTTATACTAGTCTAGCCGACGTGAAAGCCGTTTGATCGAATCCACGTGGCAGTATCTCAGAACTCGAAGCCTCTTGTCAATGTCTATTCCATACAATTAATGTTTGGCAGAGGGTTTGTCGACCTAGTGGTAGGTTGGCATATTGACACTCTTTATTACATGTCTCATCAATCGCTTCTAAAAGATCTCCAGATCCATAATGATGGGCAGCATCGAGTTCTGCTGGATCAGGGTCAGCCTTTGTTGAAGATCTGTTAATGGTAAAGAGCTTCGGATATCTTTAGGGGCTTCTGCGCTTTGAACATAAGGAGCCTATGTGTTTACATGGAAGGGCTTCAACTAGGCCTCCGTTATTAGGGCTGAAGGGACATTGGACAAATAGTACTTCGGCTCTCAAAGGAACCTTAGATAGACATAGCTTTTGTTAACTTTGACCTTGTAACCTTCTCTAAAGAACTTCCAACTGGCTCTCCATCAAATTAACTACTGGGTGTGCGTAGCTACTCACGTGGATATGCTACTTATGGCCACTCACGTGGAGTGTTGATTTGGAGCCTCTAAAATGGGATTTTCCTTGTTGCGGTTCGATTGGTGGTTCAACAACCCACAGACCTGGGGTAACTCATCCACCCAGGCCCCTTTTGAGGCATCAAGCTTCCTTTTCATGGTATACTTAATTGTTTTACTTACAGCTTCAACCTGCCCATTTGCTTGGGGGTGATGTGGGGAAGAGAAATACTTCTTGATGCCCAACTCTTCACACATCTCTCTGACTTTTTTGTTATCAAATTGTCTATCATTGTCTAATATAACTGAATGAGGGATACCATACCTGCAGATGAGGTTCTTCTAGAGAAAACTTGGAGGTATTTGCTTCAGTTATCTTTGCCAGTGGCTTGGCTTCCAACTATTTTGTGAAAATCAATAGCGACGATGGCAAAGTTTGTGATTCCTCTTCCCTTAGCTAGAGGTCCGATTAAATCAATCCCCCACTTTACAAATGGTCAGGGATTGGAAACCACATTTAGCTCTTAAGAAGGTTGTCTTTGGATGGTGGCGAAGCGTTGGCATTTCACATTTCCGGACGAACTGTTGTGCATTCTTTTTCAAGGTGGGCCAGTAGTATCCTTGCCTAAGTACTTTTTGTGTCAGCGACCAACCTCCTATATGATTGCCACAAACACCCTCATGAATTTTCCTGAGTACATAGTATTCCTGCTCCCTTTCGATGCACCTCAGTAGAGGTAATGAAAATCCACGTTTATATAATATGTCATCTAGAAGACGAAATGGGCAGCTCTTTTCTTGAGTTTTTTGGGTTCTTCTCTATGAGAAGGTAAGGTCTGGTCCTTCAAATAAGATATGATGGGTTTCATCTAGTGAGAAGTATCTTCTACCCACATCACCATCTCTCTGATCTCAATTGAGGGTCAGGGTAAGTGTTCTATTGGGACAATAGTGAGCAACTCAAAATCTTTGCTACTTACCACTTAGCCAGTGCATCGACATGAGCGTTGTAGGATCTCGGTATTTGCATTAACTGAAACCTCTCGAATGAAGGGACAAAGCTCATCACTAATTTTAAATAGGCTGCCATAGTTTTGTCCCTGGCCGAAAAGTTTCCATGAACTTGTCTAACTATTAGTTGGGAATCACTGCTAATTATAAACCTCTTGATTTACAACTCTTTGGCTAATAAAAGGTCAGCTAAAAGAGCTCCATACTCAACCGCATTGTTAGTTGCCTTGAAGTCAAACCTCATGGCGCATGTTAGTTTGTGCCCTTCTGAACTAACCTATACAACTCCTGCTCCTGACCCTGTGTCTCTAGAAGAACCATCGACCGATAGCCTCCATATTTGAGGTTCGGAGGGTTCCATTTCTTCTTTGACGTTTGGAACATGGGTAAATTCTGCTACAAAGTCAGCTAGGGCTTTCCCTTTGACGGATGCCCTTAGTTTATAGGTGATGTCGAATCCACTGAGTTCAACAACCCATTTGAGCAGTCTTCCAGAAGCATCGGACTTTTGAAGGACTTGCTTGAGAAGATAATTTGTCAGGACATGGATGCTATGAGCTTGAAAGTATGGCCTTAGCTTCATTGAGGCTATTACTAGAGTGGAAGAAAGCTTCTCCATGTTAGGATATCGTGTTTCTGCTGGAACTAAAGCCTTACTGACATAGTACACTGGCAGCTGATGATTCTCTTCCTCCTTTACTAAAACTGAACTCAGAGCCACTAAGGTTACTGCTAAGTACAAATGCAATACCTCATGGTTCTTTGGTTTGAAAGGAGGGGAGCTTGACCCAGGTGCTTTTTCAGCCCCTATAGAGCCAACTCACATTCCTCCATCCATTGGAACTTGTTCCCTCCTTTGAGGATTTTGAAAAAGGGTAGACACTTGTTTGTTGCCTTGAAAATGAAGCGGTTCAGGGCTGCAACTCGCCCGGTGAGGCTCTAAACCTCTTTTGGCTTCTGGGGCAACCTCATTTCAATTAAAGCTCTGACCTTTTTAGGATTCGCTTTGATGCCTCTTTGATTGACAAATGCATCCGAGGAACTTGTCGGATGATACTCCGAAATCGTATTTTAAGGGATTGAGTTTCATTCGATATCTTCGTAGGATGTGGAATGTTTAGCTAAGGTGAGCAATGTGGTCCATTGTTTCCAAACTCTTCACCAGCATGTGTCCACATAGACCTCTATTATCTTATCGATGAGGTTGGTAAACATTTTGTTAACTAGCCTCTGGAGATATTTTTCAATCTGAAGGGCACTGTATTGTAGCAATAGAGTCATTTATCTGTGATGAAGAAAGTGTGTTCTTCATCAAGTGGAGACATAGGAATTTGATTGTACCCATAGTAGGCATCCATGAAGCTGAGGAGTTCATGTCCAGCAGTTGAGTCCACCAGCTAGTCTATCCTTGGAAATGGGAAGCTGTCTTTGGGACAGGCTTGGTTCAGGTTCGAAAAATCAATGCATATCCTCCACTTTCCGTTGTGCTTCTTAAGCAGCACTGGATTGGATACCTATTTTGGATACACAGATTCCCTGATGAAACCATATCAATCAGTTTCTTTACCTCGTCTTTAAGAGCCCATACCTTTCCAGGTTAATGGCCCTTCTTTTCTACCTGTGAGCCGTAGCTTTTTCATCAATGTTTAAGTGATGACAGCTGACCTTGGGATCGATGCCTACCAAGTCGCCGTGTTTCCAAGCGAACACATCCATGTTGTTGAGTAAGAAACTTTTCATCTTTTTCTTCATTTCTGGGGATACATGACTTCCCACCTGTAGGCACTTTGTCAAATCCATAGGGTCAGCTGGGAAAGTCTCCAGCTCCTCCATTGGGGCTGTTAGAGGTTCACGGTCAATAATACGAGAGTCCAGTTCTTCCAAGCTAATTGATCCTTCAGCACTTATCCCTTGCTTAGGGGCTTGTATTGTGCCCGAGATGCTTCCTACTTCAGGGACTTCGACCATGAGGACGTCTTCCACTTGTTCAGTGGTAACCCCTTGTTCAGGGAGGTCGTCCATTTCGACGTCAGTAAATATGGCGTGTGTTCTTGGTTTAGCTTTCCTTAAAGAATTGGAATAGCATTCTTGAGCTCCTCTTTGATCGTCTCGAATAGTAACAATGCCATTTTCAGTTGGAAATTTCATGCATAAGTGATGAATTGAGGTAACCGTCTATAGCTCTTTTAAGGCAGGTCTTCCAAGTACTCGGTGATAGGCAGAGCGGTTATCAACTACAAGGAACTCCTTGAAATGGTGAGCAATCAAAGGTTCCGTCCTTATCTCTATAGCTAGAGTGATTTTGCCTCTTGGGATTATGCTATCTCCCGTAAAGCAATACAAGGGGAACTCATTGGGGTTAGCTCGTGGTCAACCTTCATTTTGTTGAAGGTTGTGTCAAATATGATGTTGACTGAACTTTCATTATCCACTAATATCTTTTTTAAGACATTGCGAGCCACGATGGCCCTTATTACTAAGGCGTTGATGTTGACAGAGCTCCCATTATCCACTAACATTCTTTTCAGGCCATTTCGGGCCAGACAGCTCTTATTACTAAGGCGTCACAGTGTGGATAATGGACTCCCACCGTATCCTCTTGTATAAAGGTGATCAGAGGGATTGCTTTTCCATTCGGAGATTGATTCATTATATAGCTGGTCATGACTGGGTCACCTGCTTCCCTAGCATAGTTCCTTTGGGAATTTCTGGAATCTCCCCCCCACATGAGGTTCGCCGATAATTGTATCAATCTCTCGGACAGGTTCGTGTTCGTTATTCGATGAGGGACCTCGTCGTTGTCTCTGAACTTCTCTAGGTCTTTTAGTGTCATTTTTCCTTCCTCGTGAGGGGTCATCCCTGCTGGGTTGGAGTTGTTCATTGTTCAGACGTTGTTGATTTGGCCTACTTGGTATGTTTCTTGAGGGGCGTCTTGCGGCGTCACAGTAATTTTCTGTTAGGTGTCCATAGGACTGGTGATATGTGCAATACTGTGATGCTTCATCCCGATTACTAGGTTCAACACCTCGTCCCCTACCTCGGTCCCTTGGCGGGCACTTCTGGTTGGCTAGATGCTGGTATGTTACAACACTAGGATTTACCTCCTCATAGGCTAGAGTCGGCACTGCATTGAGTGTTACCGCAGCAAGCTCTTGTCCATGGTTCATTGGAGCTTGACTGTCCATCAAATGGGAAGTAGGGCATCTTCCTCTTTACATTTGTAGAGGTGGCAGACCTTGGCTCGCCCTATTTTTGTGATCCTTTAATTCTTCATTAAAGATCTCACGCCTTATCATTTCCAGCACGATGTCATAGGTGGTAGGGTCCTTCTTTTGTACATCTCTCCAAAAAAGGAGTTCATGTCTAGTCCTCCTCTCAGGCAGTCAATGCTTCTCTATCCGTTACTTGTACGTAGTATGTCATTTCATTAGTAAATTGAGAAATGAAATTTTTCAGAGATTCACCTTACTGTTGTCTCATATCTTGCATCCTTTGGATAGGTCTTTCTCCTTCCTTGCTGGTTGTAAAGCACTTTAAGTAAGTTTTCTTGAATTCGGGCCAACTTCGGATGCTTCCCTCTGGCAGTCTAGAGTGCCAAATTTATGTTCCTCTACTTAAGGTCAAGTGGAAGGCTCTGCACTTCATTGCTGGGGTGGCCCCTTTCAAATTCATATGTGTTTTGTAATTGTTTATATGTTTTGCAGATCTTCTCTCCTGTCGTATTTTGAAATTTTAGGGAGTGTGAAGTGATTTAGCATGAGAGCATTCCTTATAGCCTCGGAGAAAGAAGAGTGTTCATCATCATAATCTAGGTCGTAGGACCTCTGAGGCCCATCTGAATCTTCATTATCCCCTTGGTGAAGTTGGGGAGGTAGTTGGGAGGCTTCTGCTTCATTTCTAGCCTGTTCTCGCCTTTCTCACCTATTTCTATAGGGTTGGGCCAGAGGCTCTTCTTGGTACATAGGCTGGTCCTCATCTAGACGAGGCTTCTGTTACCCATTTCTAGGCATTGGATGCAGAGGATAAACTGACCTATTTCTAGGCGCTTGGGGTGAATGAGCTCGCCTATTTCTAGGCACCCTTGGGCCTATTCTGTCGAAAACACTTGCAGACCTCTGGGGCCTATCTTTTTGTTGGTAACTCAGAGGAAAGTCGAACGGGGCTTCCTTTGGCCTTTCTGAGGCATAGTTAGCCGATGGATCTATCTCGACCTCCCCCTCTCGAGGTTCCTCCATTTCATTATGATGGTATCCAGCCATTTGACTCTGGACTTCATCTTCCTCTTGATAATATGCTTGAGTTTCAGGAAAGACATCTTCAGGGGCTGTATGTTGAGAGCCTTGATATCCCCCTTGCCCTTGCATGTTCATCAGCATTTCTTGCATGGCTAGGTTCTGCTGGGTGATATCTCTTATGTTGGCAACTATATTTGCCATCCCCCTAGCAATCCTAGCTGCGACCCTGCTTCCACCTCTGGAACCTCCCCTTCTTCGTATGGGAGGTCTTGGATGAGGTGCTGGGACGGCATGTGAAGGCTCTCCTTCTTTAGGGTTTTCCCTCGTTCTTCTAGGGGCATTTTCATCAGTGGAACTCATTCTTGACTATTTAGTAAGCAAGTTTGTCCTCTTTCTCGAAGAGTGTCAAGTTCTCAATTGTTCATTTTTCAAGGACGATCCTCTTTCAAGGAAATGAACCTTCTTTTACCAAACTTTACAAACTTAGTCTAGCTTCTTTCACACATGTATTTGTGGTTAAATGTAGGAATTTCCCACAGATGGCGCCAATCTGTTGATCTCAAAAAAATGAACTCAACAGATAATATGCCCACTCTTGCCACGTCAAGTACGGATTCAGTGCGTTTCTGCCGGAATAGAATCGGTAGTTTGACTGGAATGGATCCGGGAGGCACTTTTCGATAGAGACAAAGATGTCGGACCTCGGCGGTATGATTACAGCGGTATTCACGCTATCAACGAACACCCAATCGATTTTCCATATTAGATCTCTCTTTTGTAATGGAATTTGTTGAAGGATATATATGATGTAGAATGCTAATACGTTTGTATTGGAATCTTGACATATTTGCTATTGTGTTTGTTGAAAATATGTAAAGAACCAGGTATGTAAAATCTTATAAAAAGTTTCACAAGATGAATATAATACGTGTTCGCTTAGCAGATACAGATGCCAACCCCTTTTCTATACAAAGAGAAGCTATTTATACTAGTCTAGCAGACGTGAAAGCCATTGGATCAAATCCACGTGGCAGCATCTCTGAACTCGAAGCCTCTTGTCAATGTTTATTCCATACAATTAATGTTTGGCAGAGGGTTTGTCGTCCTAGTAGTAGGCTAACATATTAACACTCTTTATTACATGTCTCATCAATCTCTTCTAAAAGATCTCCAGATCTATAATGATGGGCAGCATCGAGTTCTGATGGATTAGGGTCAGCCTTTATTGAAAATCTCTTGATGGTAGAGGGCTTCGGATATCTTTGGGGGCTTCTGCACTTCGGACATAAGGAGCCTCTGTGTTTACATGGAAGGGCTTCAAGTAGGCCTCCGTTATTAGGGCTAAAGGGACACCGGACAAACAGTGCTTCAGCTTTTGAAGGATCCATGGATAGCCATAACTTTTGTTGACTTTGACATTGTAACCTTCTCTAAAAACCTTCCAACTGGCTCTCCGTCAACTTAACTACTAGGTGTGCATGGCTACCCACGTGGATATGCAGCAGCTTACATGGCAGTTCACGTGGAGTGCTGATTTGGAGCCTCTAATTTTGGGGTGTAACAACATATATGGTATATTTTATAATAAATAATACTATTTATCTCCATATGTAAAGATGTCATGTAATATGACACTGAACGATAAGACAATAAAATTGGATTTATATTCATACATATAATAGATACTATTATTTCATGACAGATCATCTATAATAAAGATAAATAACATTATTTTTTTATAAATTTAACTTTTGAAAATCTAAACCCATTTGAGAAGAATTTATAAATAGATGAAATGCGTGGCGATAAGAATATTTTCAAGAGATTATTTGTTTATGAAGAGATTCTTCATTTATAAAGAGTAACTTATGTATTTAGAGAGTGTTTAGAATGTCAATTTTTTTATATACGCCAACAAGCTCTCTATTTTAACTCTTTATTTTATTTTTCTCAAGAAACATTTATTAACTTCTCTTCATATTTCATTTAACATAATTTTTTATATTTCAATTGATCAATTAATTTAAATATTGTTTGAATGGTTAAGAAATAGAATAATGAAATATGTGATTTATTAAATGAAATCATCCTACATTAAGAATAGATAGTGAATTTAACTCTTTAAATTTGGAGAGTCAAACACACTCTCTCTATTTTAAAAGCATTTCCAAAAGACTTTTCTAAATACAAAATGTTCTTTATTTTATAAAGAGAATGCTTAAAATGAGTTCCAAAAGACTATATTTTAACTTTTTTAAAATAGAAAATGGATTTGACTCTTCAAATTTAAATATCCAAATTCACACTACATTCTTAATGTATAATGATTGTATTTATTAAATCACATATGTCAATACCCTACTTTTTAAACTATTTAAGCAACATTTAAATTTATTGATCAATTCACAGATAAAAAAAAAATCAATAAATGTTTCTTGAGAAAATCAAAATGAAGATAAAACATAGAGAGATTTTTGGTGTATGTAAAATTTTTGATTCTCTATTTTTAAAGATGTTTTCTATATTACATAAAATATTCTTTATAAATAATGAGTCTCTTGAAGATGCTTTAAAAAATTAAAATAAAGAATCTCTTGAAACTCATTTTTAATTATTGACTTATTTAAAACAAAGAGCGTTTTATATTTAGTCTTTTGAAAATACTATAAATTGATATTTCCTACGTCCCATTTATATAGGCTTGTTTTGTTTTTCCCACGGATTAAGAAGTCTTATTTAATGTTATTGGAAAAGCATTTTTTTTCCTAATTTACCCTCATTTAATTATCAATAACTAGTAGTAAATTATTATTGGAAGTAATAAAGAAATAAGAGTATATTAGTAAACTAACAAAATAAAACATTCTTAATAAAGAAGCAATACTATATAATTGGGATAAGAAATAGAGGAAGTAAGTCTATATAAATGAGACGGATGGAGTAATATTTGTGGATTTATTGAAATGTGTGATTCATAATGATGTTTGATTATTTATAAAATTATTTATATAAATTTTATTAAACCAAGGTTAAATTAATTATTGCTTGGGATATTTGTGATCTTGGGGGAGGTGCCGCTTTGGGATAATCACTCGAACACCAGTTGTGGATACAACAAAGAGGGTAAAAACTTGCAATGATTTTTGCTTTAAATGTAAGCACATGCACGTGTAAATTCATGCAATTCCATTATTTAAATCGACATTTTTTCAGGCCGACCTTGAAACTTCTAATAAGTACTTTTTTATATCAAATAATCTTCATAAATAAATTCTGAATTTACTTATAATAAAGTAATTTTAGATTTAGCCAACAGATGATACATAACCACAATGTTAACAAATTTATGTTTTAAGGCATGAAGTAGTCAAACAAATATTTATTCAAAATAAGAGAAATAATTACTAAAAAAGGTGTTTAGAGCTCAACCGGTGCAAGAGTGAAAGACCCCGATGAAATGAAAGACCTTGATAGAGTGAATCTTCATTTGTTATATGCCCGGGAGAAGATCCTGGTGGATTAGATTGTAGAGTATGGAGTACGATTGATGCAGATGCTTGGGAAGGAGTGGAAGATATTGGTGTAGTAGACCTCGACAAGTCAAGCAGTCGAGATGCCTTGGAGTAGAAGGCCTTGATTCTATAAAACTTGACTAGATGTGATCTACGAGATCTTTTATCAACAGGATAAAAGTTGGTTATAGTTATACTCAAGTTCGAACTCATACAAGTGACCATGTATAAAACGAGTTCTATCAGATAACTAATTATTTATCAAAATCAATTGGATTTGACTTAGTCCTAATGGTGGACTCTACTCAAAAATTCATTTGTAAGTAGCTTAGATCTCCTAATGGAGGAGTCATGACTAGCATGTCAGTGAGATTCACTCTACTCCAATAAAAAAAAAAACATTATCACGTATTGTTCTTTATTTATTATTACCATGTGTCATTCTCAACCAATTATGATGATCAATGACCCTACCTTATCTCGTCATCTTAATTAATGTCCCCATCAACCAATTACGATGAGCGATGATCCTATATTATCATGTCATCTTAATTAATTTCAACATTTTAATCGACTCACATGTGATGAGCGATGACCATATATACATAGTAAATATCCGTCCATAAATATAGAGGGTGTGTGGTAGAGATTAAAATCAGATTAAAATTGAAAATAGAGTCGTTATTGTTGACTTTTATTAGACGGGTGGGACCCAATAACGGCCATATTTTCAATTTTAATTGGATTTTAAGCCGTACCAAACAGGCTGATAATATCTTCTATATATTAAAAGTGGCTATGTAA
>CAIGRO010098993.1:0-13521 GCA_903798355.1 Fraxinus baroniana | reverse complement strand
CCGCCCCAACCCAAACAACTTAACATTGCCAATCAATCCAACCCAAGAAAAAAATGGAAAAAATCGACCCAACCCAGTCGGGTTAGGTTGGGTTGGGCGGGTTGATCGGCTTGGGCGGGTTTTTGCCCACCCCTACTAATAATAAGTTCTTTTGGGTGAGAGGGAATAAACTTTTATTCTTTTGGTAGAGTAGGATCATTTGATATGTCGGTAGGTTCTACTTCACTTTGTTGAACGCCAACTTTTTCCTTGTATTTCTATTTTGGATCATCCTTACTTTAGTCCTGAATATGCATTTGTTCGAAAGGAGTTTCCAATCCTATCATTAGTAATACCTTTCTCACAATCAAGATGATTAGTTTCATCAAAAGTAACATGCAGTTCTCTTGTTAAAGAGTATATGTTTTGTCGTCAATAAGTATCATAGAAAGATTCGAGTATCGAATTTTGAATCGAATTTTCCCAAATTTTATTTTGTGTTTAAAATAAAGTATTTACAACCAAAAACTTTGAAATAGCCAATATTTGGAATTCTATTTTTCCAAATCTCATAGGGGATTTTAGTTTTCTTTTGACTAACTAAAACTCTATTTAAAATATAGCAAGCGATGTTGATAGCTTCGGCCCAAAAGTAATTTGGCATACTATTATCATTTAGCATGGTCCTAATCATTTATTGCAATGTGCGATTCTTCCTTTCTATTACACCATTTTGTTGAGAAGTTATAAGAATCGAGAAATTATGTTCATATTTATTTTCATTGCAACAATGATAAAAAGCGATATTATCAAATTCTCCACCATGATCATTCTTAATAGTTGTAATAGAGTATTCTTTTTCATTTTGAACTTTTTTGTAAAGATATTTGAATGTATTCAAAGCTTCATCTTTAAGATTTAGGAATAGAACCCAAGTAAATCTAGAGAAGTCATCGATTATGACGAAGACATAATGTTTTCCACCCAAACTAGCGGTTCTAAAAGGTCCAAAAAGATCTATGTGGAGTAGTTGAAATGATTTCGTAGTCGAAGAATGTAGTTTAGGTTTAAAAGAACTTTTTATTTGTTTACCAAATTGACAAGTATCACAAATTTTATCTTTATCAAACTTTAAATTTGGTAGACTTTTGACAAAATAAATTTTGGAGATTTTTGAAAAAAAGATCCATGCTAACATTGCCTAATCTCATATGCCACAACCAAGTATCCTCTTTTAAACTAGATAAACATTTTTCTTCACTTTCAAATTCAATATTTATAATATACACATCTTTGCTTTGGCTCCCTATAAACATCATCTCTTTTAATATAGCGTCCTTAATAAGGTATTTAGAATAATTGAATTTAATAAGATAACATTTGTCATATAATTGATTAATATTAAGCAAATTATGTTTGAAGTTATCTACTATTAACACATTTTCAATAGAAGGAGAAGAACGATTACCAATGTTTCCAATTTCAATAATATTTTCTTTTGCATTATCTCTGAATGTGACATGACCTCCATCATTTACTTTGAAATTTGATAGTAACATGAGCATCTGCTATCCAATAATCATTTGCCCTTCATTTTCTTTGGTTCCTACAAAGATAACTCAATTTTTGATCTTTAGTACCCATACAAGTTTGGGTCATTGGTAGTTAGTTTTAGTGGATTTTCTAATCCACTTGTTTTTACTTTCAAAGTGTAGCCTCTTTTGGTTAGATAATTTTATGCAATATGTTCATTTTTATTGCAAAAGCCACATGTAGTTTTTGAAGGAGAGGTGTTCGAAATTTTGACATATAGATTTTTAGAAGATTTTTGTTTTAAAAATGGTTTATATCCAATTCCTTCGTTATCAAAAATACACTTTTGATCATCAAGTATTAAATTTAAGTTCTTACCTTGAGTAAACTTACAAATAATCTTAGTTAAGTCTTCAGCTTTTCTGTCAAAGAAAAATTTTCTTTAATCAATAAATCATAATCACCATTTTCCTTTTGAGTTTCTAAAATTTTCTTCATTTTCTTTTTAACGAGTAGTGCTTCTTTTTAAGAATATAGTGATTTAGAGCAAACTTTCCAAATTCCTCAAGAATTTTATTATAGGAGGTAGATAAATCATCATATGAACATTTTTCAATAGAGCTTACCTCACCTTCGATTGCCATGAAGCACATGTTGGCAATTTCTTCTTCTTTTTCTTGATATTTCTCTTGTTGTTTGGGCACTCAGTTATCTTATAACCATAATTGTTACAATCATAGCAAATGATTTTCTTGCTATTTCTTCACCATTTTCTTCTTTCTTTTTCAAATCTCCAATTATTTTGAAAACCTATCCATTTTTTGACAAGAAGGACTAGATCATCGAACTCTTCATCGCTCATATTTTTACTTGTAGTTCCTTCTACGATTGCCGATTCAAGAGCAGAGGCTCCTTCGATTTCTCCTTAGTCTCAATGTTGTTGAGCTCATATGTTATCAATGTTGTATAAAGTTCTTACAAAAGTTATGAGTTGATATCTTTTAGTTTCCTTTACTTTACTAGTGCCAACAAGAGTAACTTCCAATGCATGTCAAATGTCATACGCAGAATCACACGTGCTAATACTATTAAATTCATTTATATCTAAGGCATAATAAAATAGATTCTTAGCTCCATTATTCAATAATAATTTTTTTTTTCATCTTCGTCATATTTCTCTCTAGATTTTGGAATAGTTTGATCGGGTTTGCCATCAAGTTTAACAATTTTGGTAGGCACATAAGGACCATATTCAATAACTTCTCATATATTACTCAATTTTTCAAAGTAAGTGATACTTGTAAAATGTTTAAATTTTAAGTTGAAATTCTCAAATTTTGAAAAATAATTTTTATGCAAGCTATTTTATGAAATCATTTTTTGCGGGCATAAAAAATTATATTTTGAGATTATAATGATTCATTGCTAAGGATTAAAATATTTTACCTTTACATATGAATCCAGAACATCTAAATCTAATATCTTCGATTGATTTGACCAGAATGCTCGATTTGTTCTTGTCTTTGATCAATTTGAGTCATTTGACATAAATGCTTGGCTTCCATCTTAATTTTCATTGATCATCAATTACGAGTTTTTTGGTAACAATCTTTTTGTCTCCAATAGATCAACTTTGCAACAATGGCTATGAAGACTCGAATTCAAATGTTAGATATAAAAATAATTTGTTTATTATAATCAAAACATGAGGTCAACCATAGGTCAATAGTTGGTAATGAAATGTTGTTGGAATTTTACAACAAAAAGCAAAAAATGAGTAGAATAGGTTGATGAAATTGGAGAGTGAAGAGAATATTAAGGAAATGCCTAGGTACAAAGATGTCATTTAGTAGTGCAGATATATGTCATAGCCCCATTGCAATTGCATGCATCGATATTAGAAGTTGATGCGCAATTGATTAGAGGTGCATGAAATGATGTGATGAACCACAAACATTTGAAACTTGTTACGTACCTTCCGTGGAAGAAAATGAGAGTGGTGAGTCTGAAATTGATTGATCGGATTAGTTTTTTTCATGAGAATGTTGAAGAGTTCTGGTCATATTACGAGAAAACCCCACAATACCATTATGAGGAAGATCAAAATGTAGGTGATATGGGCATGGAAGATGATAAATTCGAGGTTGAAACTCATAACGAAGAACAAAGTAGGGGAGATAAAGTTGAAGGTTTGGTGGAATCTAATTATGAGATGGAGCAGGAGCCCGCGTCTAATGCTGAAACTGAGAATCGAAGGTTAGTTTTGATTTTGGATCTAGTGTTAAATGAGCATCGGGTTATGGATTCGAATACCAACTTTGGGGACTTTGACGAGTTGGGGAGCATTGATAGTACAAAGGAGGATGATATAGCTTCATGAAGAACGGATTCAACCAATACTTTCAATTCAAGGACTGATATGGAAGATCTAAAGTTCAGAAAAGGAACTTCAACATATTCTTTACCTTACTTAAAACCACGCCTTGTATGATTCCATTTTCTAATTTTTAGGGTTGGTATTTGAGTCCAAGTTAATGTTGAAGGCTACATTCAGCTAGAAGTAATACGGAGATTAAATATAAGAATGATGATGCTTTGTAAAGCTAAGTGCAATGGAGAGTGTCCATAGGTGTTGTATGCTACCAAGGAGCATAATAAGACAAGTTGGGTGATCAAAACATATGTAGAAGAGTATACTTGTTCCATGGTGTATAAGAGTTTCAGAGTGAGCTCGACTTATTTGGCAGGTAGATATTTATCTTACTAGAGGTCTAAACCAAAAATGTCGGTGATCACATTCATGGGGTTAAAAAAGTTGGTTTGGGTGATATCTTATATTGGCAAGTGTATAGAACAAATGAGAAATCACTTGAAAAGATTAGAGGGAGTGTGGTGGACCATTTCAAATTATCGTAGGATTTGTAAGGAGTTGAAGAGGACAAATAGTAGGACCACTGTGTTAGTTGAGGGTTATGTTGGAGAATTTAGACGGTTGTACATTTACTTGGAGCATGGAATGAGGGTTTCAGTGGGGGCTGTGTTACTGGCTGTAGTTGGTGTAGATGCTAATAACGATAGCTTATGTAGTTCTTAAGGTTGAGAATGGAGATAACTAGAGGTGGTTTTTGGAGTTTTTGAAGGATGATTTGCATATACACAATAGCTTGCACTGGACATTCATTTCAGATAAGCAATAATGGTTGATTAATTCGATTTAGTCATTGTTTGAGAATGCATAGTACAGAACCTATGTTAGGCATATATACAAATAACTTCAATATCTCACATAAGGGATTCATTTTGAAGTATTTATCTTTGGGAAGTAGCTAGAGCACTACTGTGCCACAGTAGCTTGAACACATGCAAAAAATGTTGGACTTGGACCTGGCTACGTATAGTCAACTTGGACCAAAACAACATCCCATTAGAGTAAATCCCACTTCAGAGAGTGGTCTCAGTGTGACAAGCTTTTGAACAATTTGTGTGAATCATTCAGTAGCACAATTGTCAATGCAAGAGAGAAGCCAAGAGATTATGGTCTATTTGATGAAGAGAATTAGCTCATAGGGAGTCCGCTATTAGATGGTCAACAACAGTAGGCCATAGAATTCAAGGTTTGAGTGGGTTGAAAATGCGGGGAATGAGAAGTTTCAAGTTCAGCACAATGCAGCACAAGAACTTATGTCGTGCTTGGCAGTTATCAGGAATCCCTTGTTGCCATTTGATTATCTCAATTGTACTATAGGCCTTAGTGTAATTGATTACGAAAATGCCATCTCCAAAAATGAATATTACCTCATCACGTATACTCCATCATTTTCTACCATCATAGGTCCAGACTCATGGCCTAGTCCAAGTCTCAACCCTCTCAGTCCACCTGTGTACACTAAAAACTCCGGGAGACCAAAAAAGAACCGAAGAAAAGATTCAAATGAGGTGGAGTCTTCAAATTAGGAGAAGAAGTCCAGAAAGTCTTCACTAAATGACTTCAGCAAGCATGTCTAGTGTAGGAAAGAGAGCGGGGATGACTCAAATATGTTGAAAACGTGGTGAATCAGGGCAAAATAGGAGGATCAACAAATGGGAACCACTACTAGCACCTAATCAAAGACAACGTGTTCACTTTTCTGGGTTCTATGTTGAATGCACTTGTAGTGCTGATATGAACCCACGTATCAATTAAAGTTACGAAACCCACGATAGACTAGATCAAACACAAGAAAGTTAAGAATCAACGTTTGAAACCTCGACCCGATAAATTATTAAACCAAAGAACCAAGACAATCACAAAAAATATATTGACCATGTGATCACAAAACTTATGAAACTTTGAATTATTGAACGCCACAAGAATTTAATTCATGATAAGTTCGGAATCAGTTCGATAAAAAACGAGTTGAAAAGAATATGTCTCGCTATAATAACTCTCAAATTGTGTGTTTTACAATGAAAATGATAATTCTATTTATAGAGAATCCATAAAACCCTAATAAAAAATGAAATTAAACCTAAAAGATATAAAAAAGATACCATAAAAAGAGTTTTAATTAAAATAGAAGTCTAGATAAAATTTGGAAAAATGCGTCTTGATTTTGCACTATATGGTCGCATATGCTTATTGCATGCGGTTGCATAGGCCATTTTTCCACCCCAACTTGGTCATTGTATGGGTACATGCAGTTGCATAGGCCCTTATTTTAGTTCTCTCCTCCGTTGTTTGAATCAAGTTGATCTATTTTGTTTATTCTTCCATACTCCATATGAAACTTGTCATTTTGCTTGTTGTGATCGATCTTTTATCCACTGTAGCATAAACAAGTAATCCTATGGCTTTCTTGACCTTCTTTGCTCGTGACCTAGTCATTGTTCCTTCCTCCATAATCTACATGTCATTGTCTTTACTAGCTCTCGTATCATGGTTCTCATCAAGTACATTGAAGGTTGGGTTGAATTGTAAATTTCTTTTGTTGATGTGTCTGAATGCTCATTAGTATAAGAACCCAAAATGTTGTGTCTGGCCTTACATAACATTTTCCTTATTGATGAAAATCTTCATTTTGCCTATTTTGTTATAAATTTAGTTGTGACTCTTAATTTTGTTGTTGAGTTTTTTTTGTTCTATATGTTCAATTGTCGTCTTTAAATTGTAGTTTGATCAGTATGTTGAGTTGTTGTGATTCATTAGTGTCTTGTGTTTCTTTGGTTGAACATGATGTTTAGAGGATATGATAGGGATGATTTTCAAATAGACATGAAACGTGGGGACATTGTTCGCAAAAAAATGTTGAAACTTATTACCGCTTCAGTTCTTTTTATTTTTATTTTTTGAGAATGACTTGTTTAGGTAGGAAGACGAGTTTCTTGAAGTGGCCTGGCCATTTCACCCTTCGAGTGTTAAAATAAAAGTGAGTCCAAATGTGCATTTAATGGTGGAACTCACAATAGATGAATGGAATGATGTTTTCCACAATGTATGTTGAAATAAGCACAAAAAGGCAAAAATTTGAAACGTATGAACATTCTGCACACAAAAGGCCAAACGTATGGACGTTTTGTGCTAATAAGCCTTATTTCATGATCACTCAACTTTCTAAAAAAGTTCTCGTTCACCATTCCTTCCGTTCGTGATATATGATGGATCTGCCTACATATGTAACAGAATTACCACGTGGCATCATTTTCCATATATTTCTAGTTGACATCTTCCCGAATATGGGAGATTGGAATGCTTACAACCTTATAGGTAAGGGAGAAGCTAGACCTTCAAGTATTAAGTAGTAGATCCCCCTAAGGCAACCCTAAGCAAGTTAAACAAGGAAGAATCTCTATAAATAGATCAAAATCGAAACTTGATGCCAACTCATGACTTGTGAGATATCGCTGACGTGGCTTAATTGTTGCTCTGAGTAACCCATTTTTTGTGAACAATCCATTCTCTGAACCCTAAGGACCCCATTTGGTTTGTGTTTTACTTTTGAATTCATTTTCTATTTTCTATTTTGAGGGTTTGTTTTAAGAAGTGTTCTAAAATGTCCGTATATGCTTGATGCTTTTTCGAAATGCCTCGCACATTTGCTATGCGAGTGATAATACAGTCAACCTATTTCATTAACCGTATATGTACGCTTATAAAATACATCCCGTTTTTATAACTTAAAATAAGTAAATTGAGCATAACAAATATGAAATTAACCCAAATCATCCAAGCCCCTAAATTATCTACAGTAATATGTAGGTTTTGACGTTTAAAAAAATAATAAAAAAAATCATTACAATATTTTTGTAGACTAGCAAATTATCTACATTGAACCCTAGCCTCCTTCTTCTTCGATCTTTCTCTAGTTTTAGTAATCAGTGATGCTAATAATGTACGATATTGGATTGTTGATGGTTGTGATAATAAGAAAGAGATTAATAATAATATCCAACCATTTTCATAAGGTAATAGAAATTCTCGAGTTAAAATAAAGGAGCTCGATGAAGATTTTTTTACATCGAATCATATGAAAGATGATTTGGATGAAGTGGAGTTTGAATTATAATCTGATAAAGAGTTAGAAAATATTTATAATTTTTTAAGTCAATGTTCGTGTCTAATCTAATTGTAGGAATTAGTTACCAAGTATTGTAGAGATCATTATGCTTCGTTAAAAAATTGAAGAATATGTATAAAGTTCAAGTAATTGTGACATTTATGATTTTGAGCAATATTTATTTTTAAAACTTTGAAAAATATGTATATAGCACTCTCTTAATAGGATTAGGATACAAAAAGCCTTATCTATTTGAAAGATGTAAATGACTTGAGTATTTCAATATGAGTAGGAGTTGTAAACTACTTAAAATCAAATCTTATCAGAGTTGGATAAGTTTAAAGACGAAAGTAGAGTCCTACTAGAGTAAGGAGACAAAGGTAAAAACCCGATGTGACGTGGAATCTTCATGTGCGGCAATTAAGCCTGATGAGGACACCTGGGAAAACTTTTAAGATGTCTAGAAACAACCTCGGGCATTGTTGTTCAGGGATAATCAAAAAATGACATATCATTGACCCCTGTGAATCCATGTTCGGGACTCGGGGATGTTACCTGGAATGCTCGATGCTCGAAGATGAGATGCAGATTGCTCTGTTCGAGTGTTGATTGCTTGAGGTCGAGTAAATGATGTGTTGATAGGCCCCCCGAGTACATAGATCTTGGAAATAAGACTTCGGGCTTATAAGATCGATCATTTTACTTGATGATTTTTAGGACTAATTTTTGCTTGAATGTACGAAGTGTTTACAATGATGCTTGTACGGGGCAATGCTTTGAGGTGTTTGCTTATGAGCAAGGCTTTAAGTGCTCGCACTTGGGTAAGGCTTTGAGTGCTTACGCATGGGCAATACTTTGAGTACTTGTACGGGGTAAGGTTTTGAAGTGCTTGCTCGGGGGCAAGACTCTGAGTGCTTGCACGGGGCAATGTTTTGAGGTGCTTACTCGTGGGAAAGACTTTAAGGTGCTTGCTCGGGGGCAAGGCTTTGAGTGCTTACTCGTGGACAAGGCTTTGAGTGCTTACACGGGGCAAGACTTTGAGGTGCTTCCTCGTGGGCAAGGCTTTTGAGTGCTTGCACGGGGCAAAGCTTTGAGGTACTTGTTCGGGGGCAATGCTTTGAGTGCTTGCAAGGGGCGAGGTGTTGAGGTACTTGCTCGGAGGCAATGCTTTTGAGTGCTTGCATGGGGTAAGGCTTTGATGTGCTTACTCGGAGGGGCAAAGTTTTGATGTGCTTGCTCGTGGGTAAGGCTTTAAGTGCTTGCACGAGGCAAGGACTTGAGGTGCTTGCTCGGGGGGCAAGACTTTGAGTGCTTGCACGAGACATGGCTTTGAGGTGCTTGCACGGGGTAAGACTTTGAGGTGCTTGCTAGGGGGCAAGGCTTTGAGTGCTTGTATGGGGCAAAGCTTTGAGGTGTTTGCTTGGGGGCAAGGCTTTGGCCTCTGATAATAAGAAATTCATGAGCTAAGACTAGCCTCCAATAAGAAAACAACAAGCAAGGGCCTCGCCTTCATTAATGAGAAAACCATAAGCTAAGGCTTGCCTTCTATAAGAAAACGAAGAATTAAGTCTCGCCTTCAATAATAAGAAGCCACGAGCTAAGGCTTGCCTTCGAGCCTTCAATAATAAGAACATCATGAACTAGCCCCGACATGTGAGGACTTACAAGCTTTGAACAATTGGGATAACCAATGGTGCATTTGAACAAGAGAAATCCAATATGTGCATTATGCTAAATTCATGGTGCAGAGCACTAGCCATTTCCAATATATAGGGGCAATAACATGATGACAATTTATTTCCAGCAATTAAATCAAGCTCAATTATCATTCCCTTTCACAATTCTATGCACACGTTTCATCTCCAATACAATTTCATGCCATGTCATGAACTTAAAGATTCCCGTCTGAAAAATGTCACAAACAAATTTTCATTCTCACTTAATTAAGAAAATTATTGAAAAATATATTATCCATTAATAAATAAATAAATCATAAAGTAAAATAGTCAAAGGCACACTGCCGAGTGCAACAAGATGCTCGAACTGGTTTTTAACGTGGAAGGAGTGGTCCATATTGTATATCTTTTACCTTTTTTTTTTTTGCTGCTGTCTTTTTACGTTTTGGTAGAACAAACTACCTGGAAAAATTTTAATTTTTGAGCTTGAGGATTGAGGACGATTACGAACAAAATCTCCGACACTTGAAGCAAAGGCGTCAAGGTGGTGCCCTCGTCGCTCCGATGTCTAAGTGCGGAAAGGGAAAATATAATCGTAAAACTATAAATTGAATGTAAAAACATACATGAATAATGAATTAAAACCTATATATATATATAGAGGTAAGTAGCGCTTTCTTAATAAGATTAGGATAATAGAAGCCTTATCTATTTAAAAGATGTGCAAAACTCGAGTATTTCAATATGAGTAGGAGTTGTAAGCTACTTAAAATCCAATCTTATCAAAGTTGGATAAGTTTAAAAACGAAAGTAGAGTCCTACTAGAGTAAGGAGACAAAGGTAAAAACCCGGTGTGACGTGGAATTGTCACATGCGGCCATTAAGCTTGATGAGGACACATGGGGAAACTTCCAAGATGACTTGAAACAACCTCGGACATTGTTGTTCGGGGTTAATCAAAAAATGACATATAAGGTTTAAAACGAAGTAGAATTGCTTTTCAAAAATAGTTGAGTTAAAGATGAAAAAAAAAATTAAAAGAATTTCTATGCCATTGAACCATGCTATCTCATAGTCATGGTATAATCCCAAATTGCAAAGTTGTACCAAATAACTCACTGGAATTCAGCCGATTGACATTGCGATCGCAAGTGTAATTTCTACCATATTTTTACTTTGATCCATGATTTCTTCTTCTTTTCATATATAGTCCTCTCTAATACTTGTTTTGAGTTCAGCAACTTCCAATTTTATCCAATTTGATCCGAATCAACTTTTAGAAGTTTGTGATTCTGTCCCTAGACTTTACAGTTCTTCTATCAAACTAAATCTCAAATATCTATTTTTGACTGCCTAATTAAGTATACAAATCACACTTATCAAATATCTTCAAACTTGAACATTTGTTTTTTCCGAATAAAATTGGCTTCTTATCACACAAACAAAAATACAAATAACATGTTAGATAACTTGTTTTGACTCATGCTTTGAAATCACTCGAACTAGTGGTGTCAAACCGGGTGGGCCATGTCAGCTTAATAAAGAAGAAGATACGCCGTTTTTCAAGAAGGTGTATCTATTTCTTTAAAGAACTTGATGAGATTTGATGATTTTCCCTCTGCAATTTTATTGTTGCGTTTAAATTTTTTTAACATCGATAACATTCATTTTATTACTCTATAAATATTCTATTTATTTATATAGTGAATTCATTATTCGCGTAAATATTTTTTCCTTTTACAGATTTGATTAATAAATTCTTAGCAATTCAACCTTCATTTTTCTTGTTCTAGATCTCCAATAATTTATTACTTACTAACTACTACTGAGTTATGAAATCTCACGATTTTCTATTGATAATATTAAGTTACACGATAGTTTATCTCCAATAAATCTAAATGATGTTACACTAGATATTGGATCATCTAGCTAGCCAAGAAAAGGAAAACAAATATCTAACAAATTTTAGAGTTGATTCAAAAAGAAGGAAATGCTAGACACGCTCAAATTACTTCTTTTAAATCTCTTTATTTGATTAATTATTTTTTCTTGCTTTTCTTATTCATAGGAGAGAATAAGAATGGGAATGTCAAATTTCTTAGCAGTAAATGAGTTGCCCTTCACTTTTGTAGAAGATAAATACTTCGAGAAGTTTATGTAAAAGTATGTCCAAACCTCTATATTTCCCCCCCAGGACCCCCCTCCCCTCCGTCCCTGATTGACTAAGCGGGGAATTTTTGCCTCGTTCGAGGCAAGGCCCATGAATATTGTGTATAACTATTTTTTTTTTACCATTCCTAATGGGAATGTATACTATGGAGAGTGCCAAAAAAAAGTTATGTGGTGGGAGAGCGATAAGACGAGAGAAAACTTGAAAAAAGCTTCATTTATTTCAAAAGGTTTTTCCATTTGTGTAGAAAATGGGCGACAGACCGCATCTCATATGCACGTGGACCCCGTGTGAATAAAAAATTTCAAAAAAAGTGGGTCATCCCTCTATTGTGAGTGTTCGGTTAGATTGCATGTCAATAATTTTCGATAAGTGTAGCATTGTTGTATTTCAAATTACAATTGTAACACGCCATGAGAATACAATTGTACCATAGTAATTTTCGATTTCTTAATTTCTTCCATTCCGGGTGGTTCACATTTCTATTTTACATAGTCCACATTTATTTGAACTAAAAAATTAGATTAAAATCTAAGTTAAAATTAATAATTAATTTAAATTATGCATTCCATGCGTCTCACAATTTTTTAGCTCCACATTTTCTCAACTTTTACCAAATCTTCTAAAAATCTATTTCTATCCCAACCAAACAACAACATAAATTTTCAAATTTTAATTTTTTTAAGTATTTGTTAATTTTACCTAAAACGTAGCGCATTTGAAGTCGGTTGGGCCGATCTAGTAAAAACCCACTCAACCATCGAGTATATTCGAGTTGTCAGGTAAGCCTTGGATATCGAGAAACCCATGAGTTGTCAATGTAGAACCATGCGTCATTCATTAGGAAATTCCTAAAAGCAGTCTAGGGTTTCTTTCCATTATTGTAAATGTTTCATTAGAAATTAAACTTATAGCTTCGTCATTTTACTCACAAAACTTTAAAATGCTATCAAGTGGTCATTGAAGTTTTAACAATTTACACTACTCGCTCACCATATTTCATAAGCTACTGAACTTTAAAATATTTTTGATTGTTCATTAAGTTTTAACGCGTTGCACTCCATCACTCACCCACCATGCCCTTATTTGGTAGGGATTAAAATCAAATTTTTAATAGATTTTGATTGAATTGGATGTAATGTGTGGTTGAAAAGTTGTGGGATCCATAAAATATGTGGTTAAAATTTATCGTTAACTTCGACTTAAATTAAAATCTAGATTTTAAATGGTACCAAATAGGGGCTATGTTTCAATAGTCATTGAATTTATACTTCAGTCGCGTTTTTAATCGCCGAACTTTAAAATGTTTTTGAGTGATCTTTGAATTTCATAATGTTTTCAAGTAAAGCTGATTTTTCTATGAGATGTATCAAGAAAATAAAATAAAATAAAATAAATATTGATTATATAATAAGATTCTCAAAATAAGAAGAGAATATTAATATTGGAGAAGAATATATAATTTCTTTAATCATCAAAAGTTATGTTTTTGGGGAACGAAGAATGCTAACTTGAAAAATAGAATAAATATTTCTTTATTTCAATTGAGAGACTGTAGACCCAAATGAAAAAAATAAATAAAATATATCTCAAACATGCTTGAACTTTTCGATTTAGAATCAATAATATT
>CAIGRO010098965.1:0-13545 GCA_903798355.1 Fraxinus baroniana | reverse complement strand
TTTTTTTTTTTTTTGGAAAAACATTATTTTGAATAGTGATTTTTGGAAAATATGTGATAAAAAAGTAGTAAAAATTTTGATTTACATGTAAGATGTTTTTTTGTGTGAATGTTGGTTAAAAATGAGTGTAGAAAAAAAATTTAAAAGAATAATAGACAAACAAGGCCTAAGTTTGAAGTAGTAAAAAATTGAAATTCCATTTCATAAGAGTAATCAAATTCTTATATGCCCATGCTTGGTGGCTATTATTTTAAAAGAATATTATCTTGCATAGTAAATTTTTGGAAAATGTTTAGTTTAAGCCCCCGTTTGATCCATATTATTTTTTTCATTTTCATTCTTCTACTCATTTTCAACCACACATTCTTCAATAAAATAATATTTTTCGTCACATCAATAACTTTTCATTCTTTTTCAACCACATATTACACATTACATCAACCAAAAAAAATGTATTCTTTTGAAAATAATTTGCACCAAACGGGGGAAAATAGAAAAAAATTTGAATTTACGTATAGAATATTTTATTGTGTAAATGTGTGATTAAAAATAAATATATGGCAAAAAAACAAGTTTCGAAAAAAATACGAGACAAATATGTCCGAAACCCTAAACACCGATTAGAGATTGGATCATCGCTGAAGCTGACCGATCCATCCTTGCATTCTCGTACATATGACATGGATACATGTGTCCAAGATTGATGATCTCGTGTCCTCATTTCAACTTTCTAGTCCATTACAAAATCGAACAATGCTTCATATACTGAAGCATTTTTCACATGGAGTGTACGGCCCCTTTACAAAGGGGAGCCTGTACATGAAGCATTGTTCTACGGAAATCAGGTGTCTCAAAAATGAAAAATTATACATGTACATTAACTTTTTGTACACAAGGGGCTACACCTCTTCACATGGGGGTGAGACCCATTGCATAAAATATTTTTTGATTTAAATGAGCCAAACTCCCATACGAGGAGAGTGTACACCCCGATATATTGTGATGTACAAATAACAAAGATCTTCAAAAAATTTCACGTTGGAACAGTCTCAGTTGTGCTTGAAAGAGACGTAGTCATTTGTCTTCTCATAAACGGTGCCTGAATTTGGGACTCCCCCTTATCTAAATGTACAGATAATTGCCACCTTTTCTCCCTCCAATCATGCTATAGCCTATAGACTACTTTTCATGCGACAATTGAAAAAATAAATAATTTTTTCATCAATCAAATCATATTGTCGTAAAAAATAATGTACAAACATTCTTAAAAAAACAAATAATTTTTTGATCAATCAATTCACGCCAATTGTTTGCTGTCAATACAAATGGCTAAACTCTTCTTCCTCTCTCTATCTCTAAATCACTGTGTTGTGTGTGGGTTTTTCTCTCTTTCGGTCTATAATAAATTCTGTTACCAGTACATAAACATGCTATTATCTCGCGCTTCTTCTTTCAGTTCCAAGAACCCTAAAAAAGGACAAAATTATTAAGTTTGTTGGAGACAGAAATTATAGCCCAAAATTCTCAATGGAGACTCCAAAATTAGCTAGATTACCCAGCATGAGAGAGAGGTTGGAGGATACTCTTTCTGCTCACCGAAACGAGCTAGTCTCTCTCCTTTCCAGGTACACTTTTTTCTTCTATTTGTTTTCTGAAAATCCATAAAAGAAAATTCGTGACAAGAAATATAAATCCTGGCAACTTTTTGTCAGCTGGCAGTAAGATAACTTGATTTTTATTTTTATTTTTATTTTTTCCCAACTGCTTTTACGGTTTTTATTTTCATTTTATCTGTTTACTGATCGCTACTCTTTTCTTAAAAATAAATAAATAAATTATTTGTTTGAAGATATGTCTCCCAGGGGAAGGGTATACTGCAGCCACATCATCTGATCGATGAGCTGGACAACATTGTTTGTGATGATGCTGGAAAGAAGAAACTCAGTGATGGACCCTTTGGCGAAATCTTAAAGTCTGCTCAGGTTATTTTTTCAATAATATTCAAATTGATTCTCATTTCTTTTTTAATTTTATCTCAGAGAAATATGTGGGTTTTTAGAAATTTTTTTCTCTAGAAAAAAGTACCTGGAGTTTGATCTAGTCTTAGTGTGGTGGCCTGCAGTGTCAAAAAGTAAAATCCGTAAGCTTTCTGCATTTTACTGACTTTGAACAGAGGAAGACATAGCATTTATTTCTTGAGTAAGCTGATTTAATTTCACCGTTTTAAGGATTGTTAAAACTCAATTATGGGTTTTGTCTGTTTGTATTTTGTATGTAGTTCCATTGATTTGTTGGCAGGCAAATTATTTCGATTCAATTTTGTGGGAAAAATGAGCAAAATATTGGGAACTGGGAGTCGCAAATTGAAACTTTTGTTCTTCTTGGAACTGTAAATTTGGATGCCTTAAATTTCTGCTTTTATTTTGGTGATAGGAAGCCATAATTCTGCCACCTTTTGTCGCTATAGCTGTCCGACCAAGGCCTGGTGTTTGGGAATTTGTACGTGTCGATGTATATGAACTCAGCGTCGACCAATTGACAGTTTCTGAATATTTACGATTCAAGGAAGAACTTGTGGATGGACAGTGAGTGACTTTCCTGTTTATTGATGTCGAATTTTTGCATAGTTTTGGAAGATGAGTAATTTCTGAATGCTCACTGTAATCTGTTTTCTATATTTGCTAGAAATGATGCCCCCTATGTTCTTGAACTGGATCTTGAGCCATTCAATGCAACATTTCCTCACCCTACTCGATCCTCGTCCATTGGCAATGGTGTCCAGTTCCTCAACCGTCATCTTTCTTCAATCATGTTTCGCAATAAAGAATCTTTGGAACCTTTACTTGATTTCCTTCGAGCACACAAGCATAAAGGGCATGTAAGTTCTAGTATAAACTAAAATTATTGCTTTTTACCAGATGAAATGGCTATGTTATATTTAATACACTCCATTATTCATATAGATGTTGATGTTGAATGATCGGATACAACGCATATCGAGGCTTGAGTCTGCTTTGATCAAGGCAGAGGACTATCTCTCTAAGCTACCACCAGACACCCCCTATTCTGAATTTGAATATATGTGAGTTTTCACATATGCATCATTCTTTCAAGATATATATACTTTAGTTGATTATAACACATATTGGGAATGCAGATTTCAAGGGATGGGTTTCGAGAGAGGTTGGGGAGATACGGCTGCAAGGGTTTTGGAGATGATGCATCTCCTCTCTGACATCCTCCAAGCTCCTGACCCTTCTACTTTAGAAACATTTCTTGGTAGAGTACCCATGGTGTTTAATGTTGTCATTTTGTCGGTTCATGGATATTTTGGCCAAGCAAATGTCCTTGGCTTGCCTGATACTGGTGGTCAGGTAATTGTGGTTTAACCATTTTTATGTAGCTGTAATGCATGGGGAACACGTGTTGGATTCGTATATTCTTATATATCTCAGAATCGTTCTTGGTCTTCCAGACGCAACAATTACGATGCACATCTAACTAATAAGCTCCAACATTTCAACTGGAAACTATAAGAAATCTAAATGCTTCCAAATAGCCGTCGCCCGTCGCAATGTGTGTAAACATGTTTGGCTAAATGGTAAAAGTACTTTTGTAGAAAGTAAGTAAATATTTTTAGAGAATTTTGAACTGAAAATTCCCCCAAAAATAACTTCTGAAAATGCTCAAACGTGTTTGGCAAGTTGCTTAAAAGTAGCTCTACTTTTATTAGGCTTAGCCAAACATGTTTGACAATCCTTGGCAAGACTGAACAGCAATAGCAGGGGCATTTGCCATTTATATTACTAATCTGCCAACTGGAATGTAAGTTCAGTTAATTTCAATCATGGATGTGTCCAAGTGCTTATATCATTTTACAGACGGAAATCAATGATAAAAGATAGATCACCTCTTCAAAAACATTTGAAATACATCTTCTATTGTTTGCTTGTTTTGTAGATTTGAATGTGAAATGTTGTGAAAAAATTTGTGTTTCTCTAACCAGTAATGTAGCATAATGGAACTTACAAGACTTCTCCTTTTGCGTTTATGCAGATTGTATACATTCTAGATCAAGTGCGTGCCTTGGAGAATGAGATGATCATGAGAATTAAGCAACAAGGACTGAAAATCACTCCTAGAATTCTTGTTGTATACTCGAGAAACTTTACATTTGATTTTTGTTAATACTCATAAATAGGATATTTTGTTCGGTTTTGCTTCACTAACAGGGCCGACGTGGCCCTGTTAGTTCAGTATTATTCTATTTTGTTTGGTAATGTAGCCTTTTTTTTACCATTACTGTAAACACGTTTTTCTGTGATTCTGCAAGGTTACTCGATTAATACCTGATGCAAAAGGCACCTCATGCAACCAGAGGTTGGAAAGAGTTGGCGGGTGTGAATATACACATATTCTGCGCATTCCTTTTAGAACTGAGCACGGAATTCTCCGCAAATGGATTTCAAGGTTTGATGTATGGCCTTACTTGGAAAAATTTGCTGAGGTAAGACTGAACTCATTTCATCAGTTTTCAGAACTCATATTTGTGAAGTTTGTCAGCTTGTGTTTTTCTTTTTCCATATTAGTTTCTTTGTAGTCCTAAGTTACGAATTAGCTACATATTTGCACTACACCTTTAGATCCTGCTCAAGATAAAGGACAACATTTGCAGGAAAAATGGTCAGGACTAGTTCTTTTATCAAAGGTCTGATATGTCAAATTTTCATAAATGAGTGGCGGTGATCTGGGACCTTTGCGTGCTCTAGTAACATGTTGATCCACCTCATCTAAAAGTTGAATGTGTTAAAGAGGAGAGGAGCTTAATTGGTTTACATTTATAATTTTCAACAAGGATTGATTTTCCCTGCTTTTAACACAGTTCTGGTATGAGTCGTATGACATCAATGCCTTCCATTCACACCCTGGCTGGAACAACTACACATTTATATATTTTCCTCACTAATGCAACTAAATGATTTGTGTTATTTGGATCTTGTCCTGAATTCAATTTTTTTCAACATATCATCTGCATTACCTTCTTTGATCATCAGGATTCTGCAAATGAAATTTCAGCAGAGCTGCAGGGGGCCCCGGACCTAATTATAGGCAATTACAGTGACGGGAATCTTGTTGCATCCCTTTTAGCTTATAAGACGGGAGTCACACAGGTGAATATTGATGTTTTTTTTTTCTGCCACGATTGATTGCATGAAATAATTTTCTGAAAATTACTTTTTCCTTTCCCGATTCAGTGCACTATTGCACATGCCTTGGAGAAAACAAAGTATCCAGATTCTGACATATATTGGAAAAAATTTGAGGACAAATACCATTTCTCTTGTCAATTCACTGCCGATCTACTAGCCATGAATAATTCAGATTTTATAATCACAAGTACATACCAGGAAATTGCAGGAACGTAAGTCTACCTTCTGCATATCTATCAATATAGTAACAACCATATCCGTTGTTTTTTTTTTCTTGCATGATAAAGTAGAAATTGAGGCTATTATGATCGTTATTTTCCTTAGCTTCATTCCTAAATAATTTACCTGAAACAAAACTAAATTAGAGTTGATTGAAAACCAACTGTATCTATTCTTTCACTTCTTTTAGAGCTTTTATTTTCCATTTTTGAACAGAGCAAGTTGGTGCTCCTATGCTGCTTCACTTGAATTGTATATAGTACAAATTTTTTATACTGCAAAATGTCAAAAATTTAATTGGGTCCAAATCCTAAGTTCCTTCTCTGAATAGACTGCATATGTACTATGAATGTGGCGGAATTTAGGAGAAACAAGGAGAAAAAGGACTAAAACGAAAGAAAATCAAAGTTCAGGGATCAAGATGCATACTTAGTATTATTTTAGTTATAATTTCATCACAACAAACACATCATTCTATTTTAGTTTCGGTTAAGGTCAAGGTAATAGGAATTGAACTAATCAATCTTCGTGGGAAGATACTCGGACTCAAAAAGCCCATTTTATTACTTGTTAAAGAATCGTACACTTGCGTGGTTTTAATCCGAAATATATTTTCGTGAACATGTACTATTGTGCAATGCGTTCCAGTTCTGCACTCCAGTGATTGCTCTATGGTCATATTGTAGAGATACGACTCGTAGAGATGAAAAGAAATCCATTGTTTTCTAGTGTAGCTGGGTGGAGCCTAATGGAACTGTACACTATTACATGGCTATATCGTGTCGTGCATTCATATATCTCACCCTAATAAGGAATTTTCTTCTTTCTTTCTTTCTTTTTTTTTCTTTCCATTTTTTTTTTGGGTAGGGGTGTTGGGGAATTTTCTTGAATAGACAAGACAGAGACGTGATAACTCTTGTTAGAACCTTCTTCATTAGGGTGAGAAATTTGCAATAGCCTGTTATCATGGCTCTAACATTGAGGGTGAACCACTGTAATGTATTTGCTTTGTGTGTTTCTGATTTTTATTTGTTTATTACTGATCTTGGTGTTAGGGTTAAGGTCTAATCCATAACATATAATTTTATATACGACTTCCTAATGGAAGATCTCGTAACTTGATTGTGTACGTTGTACTTCAACTACACTTTGGAAAAAAGGAAATGTTCTTGATCAACTTTATTTTTCCTGTTATTTTTACCCTGTTAATGCAGATGTGTTTAGTAATGGTAATTCAAGGTCTCATCGGTTCTTTTTGATGATCTATTTTCAGGAAAAATACTGTTGGTCAGTATGAGAGTCATACTGCTTTCACTTTGCCAGGCCTCTACCGCGTTGTTCATGGCATCGATGTGTTTGATACCAAGTTTAATATAGTTTCCCCAGGAGCAGATGACTGCATTTATTTTCCATATTCTGACAAGGAGAGAAGACTTACTTCTCTTCACGGTACAATTGAAAAGTTGCTATATGATCCCGAGCAGAATGATGAGCACATGTAAGTGCCCAGTTGATTAGGCATTTTCTTCAAATTACAAAAATTGATTGAAAGAATGGAAAATTCATATGAATGATTTCAGAAACTATTATGGATCTTGCTGTGATCATCATCCTCTTTGCATTGGTGAGAGCATGATTATTCCATGCAATCGAAGTTTGATACAAGTGTTGTTTTTCATTGATTTTTGGTATAATTTTCAGTTACTAAACTTGCCTAATTTTACCAAACACCCTGACATTTTATGTTTAATGTGCTGCAATAGATTTCATAATGTTAAATTCTCTACATTAAAAATCTCGAAATTGTTACTCATATCTGCACTATATGTAGAGACATACAAGACATGCTATATGGTTATTGTTTCAAGACTGGAGTCTGAAAATCTGTGCTCTGAACCCAGAAGCATTATTGTAATTACGCTAAATAGCTTAAATATTTGAATTTTATTGGATATACATTTCCTCTCTGTGAAAGCAACATAATGGAGGATATTATTTGTTGATAGCCTTTTTACTTTACTTTCAACAGTACTCTGCTTGATGCAGTGTCTGATATACATTTCCTCTCTGTGAAAGCATCATAATATATTATTTGTAGATAGCCTTTTCACTTTACCTTTCACTGTTATCTGCTTGATGCAGTGGTATATTGAAAGATCAGTCGAAACCCATAATTTTCTCCATGGCAAGGCTCGACCGGGTTAAAAACATTACGGGATTGGTGGAGTCTTATGCCAAAAATCCCAAGCTCAGAGAATTGGCAAACTTGGCTGTGGTGGCAGGTTCCATTGATGTAAAAAAATCAAATGATAGAGAAGAAATTGCAGAAATTGAGAAAATGCATTCTCTAATTAAGCAATACAATCTAGGCGGCCAGATAAGATGGGTAGCAGCCCAAACAAATCGAGCACGTAATGGTGAACTGTATCGCTACATAGCCGACAAGAGAGGGATTTTTGTTCAGGTATGGTTTTCGCATTGATTTCTTTATTTGTTGGACAAATTTGCATCTAAATTCACATCTTCTCATCTATAAGGAAAAGTTAGAGGAGAGACAACATAATTTATTTATTTGAGTTGTTTATAAACACTCTAGCAGCTTTTTATCCCCACATTTTGAAGGATCCACAAGTATTACCTACTTATTCACCACATTTCTTTCTATTTATAATTTAAACCATTTGTACCCCTTTACGTGTAGGTTGGTGTTGGATTTACTTTTTTCACCACGGCTTGACACATGCACAATTTTTATAAATGGGTGAGGACAAGATTTGAGCACGAGACCCTTCCTACTTTGATGCCATATTGAATCACATAATCTAAAAGTTTAAGCAATTATGGTTGGGGAGGACGCACTTAAATATTTAGTTAGGCATGATATCTATGTTGATTTCTTTATTTGCCTGTGACGTTGCATCTAAATTTGTGTTCAATGAATGAATTGTTTTACCAAACAACGATTATTTATTTTCCATTCAGTCTGCCTTCTATGAAGCTTTTGGACTTACTGTGGTTGAGGCCATGGCCTGTGGCCTTCCAACATTTGCAACTTGCCATGGTGGTCCTTTGGAAATAATTGAAGATGGCATTTCCGGTTTTCACATTGATCCATATCATCCTGATAAGGCTGCTGAAATAACGGCGGATTTCTTTCAAAAATGCAATGAAGATCCAAGCTATTGGGTTAAGATTTCGGAAGGATCTCTTCGAAGAATTCATGAGAGGTAACGTATTATGAAGGACACCATCTCTTGTAGTTGATTTATAACTGGATTTTCTGCAGCTGGATGATTAAGAGCGTGTCTACATAATTAAGCTTTAAAATTTATGTCACAAGTAAATAAGTTAGTTTATTTTCTTGGTCAAAGTTGAAAATAAACCGTTAATTGTATTGACATTAAAGTAAGATACTTTCAAAGTAAGTAATTTTCTTATTTAAATAAAAAAAAAAAGGAAATATTTCCAAATATTTTAGAGAGAAAGAGATGCTTGGGTAAGCTTAAAAACCCCTCAAAAGGGTTTTTTTTTGACAATATGAACGGAGAAAACCGTGTTGTCTTTAAAAAAAAAAAAAGAAAAAAAAAGCGCTTCGTTGGGCTTCGCCAAGCATGTTAAAGGATTTGCTTAAAGTAACTTGGTACTTTTTCAAAAACTTAAGTCCAACATTTATCTTTTTGAATCATAAAGAGTGAATAGATGTCAAAAAATCCAATCTTAAAATTTGAAAAACAAAACAGGTGACCTCACTTTGAATATATACAGGGCATTATTCAGAACCACAAAACCTATCTCGGAAACCTGAAGTTGAACAGACAGATTGCTATTTATTTTAACCTCTTTAACATTTTGTTGGAGCTTAGGGAAACATGTGAACTGTAGATTGCAGTTTTTAAAGTTGGTGCATTTATAGAAAGTGTTTTGCATTATTGAGCTTTAGTAGTCCATGGTTATCCTCAACATTTTTGGTGAAGGTATACATGGAGAATTTACTCCGAGAGGCTGATGACGTTGGCGGGAGTCTATGGCTTTTGGAAATATGTATCAAATCTTGACCGCCGTGAAACTCGACGTTATCTTGAGATGTTCTACATTCTCAAGTTTCGTGAATTGGTGAGATTACTTATCTTCTTGGTAGCAGTTTTAGCATTGAAAATGCATAAGTAAGTTTCGCCAATATACATTCTGATGTAATAGATTGCATTAATAATAAATATTTTCAAGGATTATTCTTGGGGTACAAAATGGTGTCCAAAATGGTCAAGTGGCGGCCTCCTATTGGAGGGGCGGCTGTGGGCAAGGTCCTATTTTCAAACATCACAAAGTAATTTTTTCACTCTGCTTGGGTATTACACAATTTCTATAATGCGTTGGCCATTGCCTGTTTCAGGTAAAATCTGTTCCTTTGGCAGTTGATGGTCCACAGTAGAAACTAGAAAGGGTGCAGAGGAAGCATCTCAATCTGCTGCTGATCCTAAAGAAATGATCAAATTATATGTGTGTAGAAGAGTGATGTTTCCGTTGTAGGGATTTAAGGAACCTTGAAGGTACTTGGAGATGTTGAACCTCTCCAATGTAATAAATATGTTGAAGCTGTACAAGATTTAGTCAACTGGTTTCTTGTATATAGATCGTGAAGTGTGATTAAATAAATAAAAGGCTCGGTGTTTATATCTGTTGGGTAATCACAAACATATATTTTCATTAATCATGCAAGCTAGCTCTTCTACAATGTATATCATAACCAAAGTAGCATTTATATATAACATAGCATAAAAATAGATTTATTCAAGGCAAAATCGAGAGCAAAGCTTAAGAGAAAAATCGAGTGAAACTTCCCCGTCACGGCCGAAATATTTAGGCTCAGGATCAACCTTCCATGCCTTGCAAATCGACATCCATAGAGAGCTAGAGAAACCAACCAAACGCCTTTTCACTTGGCTTGGATCATCGACCAAGAAGTCTACCAAAAAACAGCCAAGATTCCGCCCTAGAAATCTGACCTAAGCCACCAAGAAACGTCAACACAACTTAGCTTCTATTTCAAGCCTAAGGTTAAACAAGTTTCTCTAATAAATGGGCAAAAATCGATTTCAAGGGCTACAAAAGGAGTAGAAGAAATGGACAGAGAGTTGCCAAAAAAATGAGAGAGAAAACCACACTTTCGAGAATGAGAGACAAGAGGATTCAAATAAAAGAGAGAGAAATATCTCATCAACATTGGATTTCAATCATTGGTTTAATCCAAGGACTACAAATGGGTGAAGCCCAATAGTTAGGAGAACCATATAAGCCCACAATATCGTTTATAGACAAAGGGTTAGCTTTTGAGAAAAAGAACTCGAAAAGGTTCGAGTGAGCTTTCGGTTTGAAGAGCCCAACTCACTATGACTCGTCTCCTCAAATGTTTTAAGCTTAGTGTGAGGCTATTTAACTTTTGAGATTCTTGCGATTTGATGAGATCTACTCCTAAATGTATATTATTCATGTTTGAATGTTGATAGATCTAAGATAATGTGAGCATCATTTGTGTAGAGAAAAAAGAGAGAAATAATGTAACACTTATAATCATCATTTTCTTTGTTATGGGGAAATTTTACGAGGACAAGTGGTTTTAACTATTATTTTGTTCGTTTATTAATATATCTTTATTTAATTTGTCTAGTTATAATCAGCCCCTGTTTGGGTCACATTCTTTTTTTCAATCTCATTCTTCTACTCATTTTCAACCACACATTCTCTAATAAAATAATATTTTCCATCACATCAATAACTTTTCCTTCCTTTTCAACCACATATTTCTCATCACATCAACCAAAAAAATGCATTCTTTTGGAAATAATGTGCACCAAACAGGGGCTCAATTTTTCATACTTAGCCCTTGTTTGGGCCATATTCTTTTTTTCATTTTCATTCTTCTACTCATTTTCAACCACACATTCTCCAATAAAATAATCTTTTTCATCACATCAATAACTTTTCCTTCTTTTTTCATCAATCCAAAAAATGCATTCTTTAGGAAATAATGTGCACCAAACGGGAGCTTAATTCTGAAATTGTACAAATGTAAAAATACATATTTCTTGAAAATTAAATCATTCAATTTCTTTACTATTTAAATAATAATTTACTACTAATTGTTGATAATTAAATAAGGGTAAAATTAGAAAAGTTTTTGGCAAATATCTTTTTTTTCCAATAACATTAGATAAAATTTATTTATTAATGTGAAACAAAATTAGCTTATATAATTGGGACGCATGGAATGTTTTACTTGTTTTCTTCAGCTTCCGTATTTCTCTCAATACTACAAGATCATACGGCTAAATTCCCGTTTGATAATCATTCTTTTCAGACTTATTTTTAACTACATTTTCACAATAAATTATTTTTCATGTAAATCCAAAAGTTTTTACTATTTTTTAACCACGTATTCTTAAAAAAAAAAAAGACTATTCAAAAACTTATGGGTTGTTCTCTTTGTGTTTCAGTTTTGTGTTTTGAATTTTGAATTTATTCTAGATTTTGTGTTTTGAGTGTTCATTTTGATATTGTTGAAAATATATTATTTTTGAAATTTTGAAAACACTCAACACGAGTTTTGAAAATTTTGACTTGATTATAATTGAAAACACCCAAAATGTAGATTTGGGTTTTCTTTGTAAATTTTAAAGTTGTTTTCAAATACAAGTTTTCGAAAATAAAAAAGAGAACACGTTTTCACTATTTTGAAAAATTGAAAATTGAAAACGACTTGAAAATGGTAAAGAGAACATACTCTTATTATTTCCAAAAAATGGTTGTCAAACGGGGCTAATACAATAGTTATTACTCGTTATCAAGGAATCCAATATCCCTTGTACAAGTTTAACTTGGACTCAATAATAAGAGAAAATAGAACCACTTTCACACTAGAAGGGTAAATCGGAGAACATCAACCAGCCAAAGTTGAGTACGACCCTTATTATCTAAGTTCGTGTTTGGTACACATTAAAATTTTTATTTTTATTTTTCTACTCATTTTTAATCACACGTTTTTCAATAAAATAATATTTTCTATCACATTAATAATTTTTCCTTCTTTTTCAACCACACATTCTTCATCAATCTACTATTGCAAAATATATTCTTTCAAAATAATGTGGCTCAAACACATCTTAAAATTTAAATATGTTTGTTTGTCTCTTATTTTTCTACTCATTTTTAATCACACGTTTTTCAATAAAATAATATTTTCTATCACATTAATAATTTTTCCTTCTTTTTCAATTACACATTCTCCATCAATCTAGTATTCAAGTATATATTTTTCCAAAATAATATGGTTCAAACAAACCAACATTTAAGTCCATGTTTGATTGCCATTATTGAAAAATAATAATATTTTGAATAGTGATTTTTTTTAAAAAAAAATATGTAATTAGAAAGTATGAATTTTTTTTAAAGTTTATGTTAAAAATCTTTTATTATATAAATGTGATTGAAAATAAGTTTGAGAATTAAGAACATGTTTGATCGTGCTTAAAATTTAATGAAAATTGAAAATATGATCGTTATTGAATTTCATTTATCCAATAAAAATCAACAACAATAATTAATTTTTAATTTTAATCCTATTATAATTTCTACCACGCCCTGAATAGTTTTGAAGGAGACAAACAAGATAGCATGCTCTTAGTAGAGAGGATACGAATTGGCATGCGACACATGTAAGATTACTTTAATTTTTCCAGTCAAATTCTCACATCTGTACAGTGTTTGCAGCCTTCAGACCACGTGACTCACAATTCCCCACGTCACATGCTGTATACGATGTGAATCATTACCCGCCAA
The DNA here is from genome assembly GCA_903798355.1 of Fraxinus baroniana. Lineage (NCBI taxonomy): Eukaryota > Viridiplantae > Streptophyta > Magnoliopsida > Lamiales > Oleaceae > Fraxinus > Fraxinus baroniana. The sequence goes on along the minus strand of CAIGRO010098965.1, from coordinate 283 downwards.
ATTTCATCCCGCATATGCAACGGTCAATACATTCCCTCCAAACTGTACTCCACTGTATTTAGAGGGGGTAAATAGATCGAATATGAATCGAATCTGCTTATATTCGATTTGATTTGATTCGATTCGATAATTCAACGTATATTTAATTGTTAAATTCATATTCGTTTTGTTGTGTTATCGAATATCCGATTCGAAATTAAAGAAATTAGGGAAAAAATAATTTTGGAATCAACTTTTTATTTATTATTATTTTTTCAATTTTTCCAATTCTTAAACGGGTTTA
>CAIGRO010098960.1:0-10827 GCA_903798355.1 Fraxinus baroniana | reverse complement strand
CTTTTGTTTGGGCATTGAGAAGCGATGTGTCCAGTTCCTAAGCACCTGAAGCACTTGACATCCCAATTTCTAGCTGGTTGTGGCTATTTTGAGAGTTGTTTTGCTAGCTCCATCATCTTTTTCCCTTGGTATTCCAGTCCTTCCTTTCGAAATAGCTCCATCACCTCTATTATCCCACCTCAGTTTTCAAGATGAATTAGAACTCGAAGTACCCAATGGTTGCCTAGATGTCCTCTTCCTCTTCAACTATTTCTCTACCTTCATGGCCACATGTAACATGTCTTCGATCTCCACATAATGCTACAACTCCACAATATTAACAATGTTTCTATTCAACCCATTTAAGAAATGAGCCATAGTGGCTTCCCGATCCTCTTCCACATTCGCCCTGATCATCAAAATTTCCATCTCCTTATGGTAGTTTTCCACACTCTTCGACTCCTGATATAAACTTTGCAATTTTTGGTACAACTTCCTGTAATAGTGACTAGGCACGAACCACTTCCCCATGATAGTTTTCAACTCATCCCAAGTACTCACCGCTCATTCTCGATTCCTCATCCTTGATGTAACCACTTGATCCCACCAAGTTATAGCGTAGTCAACAAACTCAAGAACTGTTATTTTCACCTTCTTTTCCTCCGAATAGTTATGGAAATCAAATATCAACTCTACCTTCTTTTCCCACTCTAGATAAGCCTCCGGAACACTCATTTTCTTAAACGGTGGAATTAGAATCTTCATATTGCCCATATTCCCATCCACTTCATCTCTAAAATGACTTCTACCCCTTCTTTCAAACCTACCTCCTCTATTTCTCATCCTACCCATATCATCTACCATCGATGCACCTTCATCCATATTGCTACTAAATTCATAATCATCATGCACATCCGTCCTATGCTCCTACCTACCCGGTCTCCAGCATGTGATTGTTCCCTATAATGATTCGCCACCAATGTATCTAGCCTATCAAGCCTTTCACTCATATCTCCAAACAACCGCTCAAACCGCTTTATTGCATCATCCGCCATGTGATTTTGATTCGTTTGCCTGTTGAATTGGAACCTTCTCTATCTGACATCCTAATTTTATAGAATTCCTGCCTCACAAATGTTCAGTCATGTATCACTCAATTATTGGCTTTTTCTCTCTATTAATCTCACCACTCAGTATTTTCACCTAAGTGCTTCAAAGAACAAGGTGAACTCAACCAACAATGTATTCTCATGGATCCAGTCGAGTATTGATCAAGAATTGTGATAGGAAAAAGGAAGAAATAAAAGATGAAGAATGACTCTAAGATAAGAAAGAAGTGAAAAGAAGAGGAATGAATTTCAATGGACTATTCAATAACGTAAAATGGAATAAACTTGAACAATTTTTTTTTTTTACTCAAAGCTGAAATTTAGAACTGCTGGATATTATCAGTAATATCAATAATATATATATATACATATATATATGTATATATACATATATATATGTATATATATATATATATATACATATATATGTAGATTGAAGATCCCAGGAAAGCCCAAATAATAATCCCAATTTTTGAGTTTGAACCAAGAATTACTGAACCAAGCAACCAAACAAAAATGAAGTTTGAATGACCTCTTGATTATACAACACGTGATCCACACTCGGTGTTGAACGCTACAAAAATAATCTTGATAAGTTTAGAATGTTCTAAGAAGAACACGGTTTGAAAAGCACAATAGCCTAAAATTTCTCAATAATAAATTTGTGAAAAGCTCCTTACAATGAATAATAACCAAGTATTTATAGGACAAGCCTAAAACCTTAATTGTACCGGAATTAACTTATTAAAATAACAAAAGATTGCAATAAATTAGAATCCTAGTGAAATAAGAAAAATTCGGAAAAAGAAATATTCTGCCTAGATTTTGCTCTAGCGGCCGCATAGTACAAATCTATGCGGTCGCAGTACATAGGCATGCGACCGCATGCTAATTACAACTATGCGACCGCTTAGTTATCCGATAAGACTTCCTCCTCTGTTGCTTGAATCAAGTTCGTCCAATCCGTCCAATCCGATTCCGACCTCTACCCCAACATGAAACTTGCCTCTTTTTCCATGTAGATCATAATATCATCTATCGTTACTTGCACAAGTAATCCCATCGCTTGATTTACCCGTTTTACTCCTCAATCGCGTAATCGGTCCTTCTTCGATAATCAACGGGTCTCGTCATGGGCTTGGCTTCCTCGGGCTCGAATCCTGGATCATATCAAGAGGTGTGTGTTTGTTGATAGGAACAGTTGTCTTAACCAGTTGATTATTTCTTCTTGTGTAACCTTTGTTGATTCTTTAGAGTGAACTACTCGTTCCTCGCCTATGGTAAGTACTTGATTCTCCTCGATCCCTTTCTTCTTCATAGTGATTTCTGGCAGCTAAACCCCGCTTCTCATTGTGATGGTCAGGACTAATTCTTCTTTAGGTTGTTTCTAAAACCTTTGAAGAAATGGAACAGGCGGTACATAAGCTCGAACGGGGGTAGTATGCTTAATTTTTGGTATCTTAATAATTGCATAATTCACAATTTCCACAGCTAATACCTGTTGATGTAGGTTCTTTTATGTGTTGCTTGGTAGAGTACCTTGTGTTCTGTTGGCCGTAACTGCCATTTGACCAATCTGAGTCTCCAAATTCTTAATTGTAGCTTGTTGGTTTTGGAAATTAGTCTCACTTTTAGTAATGATCTAAGTTAATAATTCCTCCATCGATGACTTTTCATTTTGCTATTACCGTTGTTGTTAGAATCCCGACGATTTTGCTTGAAAGTTTCCTTTTTGTCCGTTAGCCCACGAAAAATTTGGATGATTCCTCTATCCTGGATTATATGTGTTGGAGTAGGGGTTGTTCTATTGCCTTTGAAAATTTTGCGTATAGCTAACCTCTTCAGGCTAGATTACATGTGTGGAAGCTAAAGGACATCTTTCTATATTATGATCAGCCCCAAAACCTTCGCAAATCAGTTTCGATTGGTATACCATGCTCACATTCTGAGTAAGGCAATCTAACCTTTTTACCCATGCTTCCATTTGGGCTGCTAATGATGTATTATGTCAACGTTGTGTATTCCTGCTTCTTTCTTCGACACTTTCCTATCTATTGGCCACATAGATTGATTCTCTTCAATTCTCTCAAATAGGTCTAAGGCATTGTCCAGTGGGATATCCATTATCGACCCTCTTGTTGAAATATCATCTATGTTGCGGAATTCAGGTCTCAAGCCCAAATAAAATATGCAGATCTTAGAGTCTTTAGGAATGTTTAGATTGGGAAACTTCTTGAAGTAATCTTTGAATCTTTCCCAAGCTTCTGGATAGCTCTTGAGGTCTTTTTTCTTGAAAGTATGGACTTCATTTTTTAGTTGATGGACTCGAGAAGGTAGAAAGAATTTCAAAGTGAATTTTGCACTATACATTCCACGAAACAATGCTCCCAGGAATTATTGAGTTTAGCCAATCTTGTTGTCCTTTAAGGTGTGAGGGAATAAGCGCAATCGAAAAGCATCAGCAGACATGCCTTTGTGATTAATCATATCGTACATCATAAAAAAGGCTTGAATATGTTCATGAGGATTTTTCAGTTGATCTTCCAGAGAACCTGATGTCGTGATGATTTTGAAATAAGTTGATAACGTCANCATGCCTTTGTGATTAATCATATCGTACATCATAAAAAAGGCTTGAATATGTTCATGAGGATTTTTCAGTTGATCTTCCAGAGAACCTGATGTCGTGATGATTTTGAAATAAGTTGATAACGTCAGGTCTGATGTGGAAGTTGGCCTGTCCAAATGGTAAATATATAATAGGTGGTTGTACAGGAACAGGAATGGGATTTACATAATCCCTCACTAAAGCTTCTCGATCATTTACTACACCCTCGGTCCGTTTGGCTGAACTGTTTAAAGTAGTTGTAATGGCACCTGAACCTGAACCTGATTCAGATTTTGATTTTCTGCTATTTCCCTTGTTTTACTCCGTTCTCTTCTTCGTTGTCTAGAGGTTCTTTTGATTTCAAAATCTATTAAAAGAAACTCGATCTCGTTAGAATCTTGCATAAATTATAATTTCCTGAAAAGAGTAAAACAAAAGACTTAGTTCGTTCAATAAATAGACTAAAAAAATAAAAATAAAAACTTCAAATCTAAAATAACTAATAAACTCAAATCAGATAAATTATTCCCTGACAACGACGTCAAAAACTTATTCGTGCAAAACCCGCAAATATACAGGATCGTTGACAAGTAATACTTTTAAAGGGAGAAATTGTATATTTATTTAGAATACTAAAAAAATACATATTATTTAAAAAAGGAACAATTCCTCGTATCATAAATTTGACAATAATCACAACCTTTATTGACTCAATCTACTCTAAATATCTAGATTCAATGTTCTTACTCTTAGTGTATTGGGTGGAGTAATTTCTCCATTAATCAATGAATTATGCTACAATGACAAGCTTAATAACTGAGGGAACATGTGCCAATACATGATTTGACAGTTTGAAAAANCATACGACGCTATCTCTCCTATGCCATTGCCCTGTACAAGGAGTATTATTCTTAATTAATTGGATTTATCCATTTCGCCACCCCCTTGGCACTAGTAGGGCCCATGTGGCCCCGACATAGTAACACGATCCTAATCAATTTCTTCCTCCAAGTAAAGACTTAAAAGTGGGATCCCTTGGATTCAATTCTACCAATTTTAGTGCTCCTCGTTAAAATATCATCTCATGGATCTTTCCATGTAATTAGCTCAAGATTTTGTGTTATGTTTGGAGAAATCAATTACTTTTTGAAAGAAAAATATTAATTTTTATTTTCGCTCTAAATATTATCATTGATGTTCAAAAATAGAATAATGATTACTTATTAAGAAAAATTGAGATTTTTACAGAGGATAAGAGTTTATGTTTATAAAACTTGTCTCATTGTTATTTCATTCTAGATTAAGCCCCTAGTCCAATTTTCTAAAATTCATTTTCAACTACACATTCTTCCAATAAATAATTGTTAGGTGGATCCATAACTTTTTCTTATTTTTTAATCATACATTATCCAAAAAAAAATTTACTTTTTACAAAATTTATTCTCAAAAAAATTCAACCAAACAGGTGTCAAATACCTATAAACTCATAAGAAGCTCTGGCAACTTTGATCCAATTAAATCATAACTTATCTTATCATGGCAGGAAGTATCCAAATGCACCTAACCAGTGTGCTGTGCCCCAAGTGTCAAGCCTCCTAAACGTAATTCTCCTTTCCTAGTCTAATTATTATGATGAGCATTTTAGAAAATTATTATTTTATTTCGACTACCTAGGAATATTTCTCTAAAATGTCCCTAATGGGAGCTAACTTGTCCATCCACTGTTGACAAAAATATCATGTCCCTCCACGAGAAATATTTATATATTGGTGAGTGGTGAAGGCATAGTAAGGTTCAATTCTGATACAAGTAGATCAATTGATACCAAATAAGCATTCTACACATGGAATTAAATATTTCAATAATAAAAGGAGAAGTTATGTTTGTTGGTTCATATGTGATTGAGGTGCTACTTGTAGAGTAGCGAAATCCAATTGATCCTAAAAGACAATAGACCCACATTGGTGTATTCCTAAAAAATTAATGCTTTTGAAATAATTGAATTTCCACACAGAGCTAACAATATATTCAATGATATTATAAGCATTATTAGAGATTATCATTGCGATAGTAAAATTTGTTATTTTACATTTGACAACGCTAGTGTTAATAAGCAGTTATCGACATATTGTGTAGGGTACTGCAGTTCGATTTCGGTGATTATTTATTTCATATTCGTTATGTGTGTGTCATATTTTTAATTTAATTGTGAAAGATAATTTGAAATATATTAAGAATGAAATTAAAAGAATTAGGGATGCACACTAATATATATCATGATTTCACATAACAGAAACAAGCTTTCGAGGAATTTTGTGCTGAAGTTGGGGTGACGAATACAAAAATATTTGTTAGTGTCCTAGGACATAGATGGAACTTCACTTACTTATTATTAAAATTATTCAAAGGATTTTAACATTTAATAACATAATTTTATAACAATAGGATAGTAGAAACGAAGATGACACTATTTTGAATGAATCTAATTGGCTTTAAGCTTTAACATTAATAATATTTTTGACAATTTTTTTATGACTTTACAAGTATTTTATCTGGAGTGTATTATCCAACTAATTGTATGGTGCTTTAACGTTTTTATATCATTGCAAGGGCTTTTTATAAATACAAAAATGACCACGATTTAGTGAAATTATGTATCCTATAAAATTAAGGTTTAGAAAATATTGGAGAGACTTGCCTATGTTATTTCCTTTAGCATGCATCATGGAACCCGATACAATTTATCAGGTACTAAATATATAATTGATCAGATTTCAAAATCTTTAACATTTAACACATATATCACTTATAGAAATTTAGAACAAACTTTATGTGAAATAAATTAATTATATGCAAAACGAATGGGTGTAAATATTAGTCGGGCACCTTCATCCTCCCGCTAATTAATTATAAGTAAGTGATGTTTAATTTAACTATATTAATAAAAAAATTATTTTATAATACAATTTTTTATTTTTTTAAAAAAAAAATTGTACACGCAACAAGTTCGTATACAATTTTTAACTTCACCCATCGGAAATTTAAGTAGATGTTTCCAAACCCGGATAAAGGAGGGGGCTCTATCTAAAAATAAAGGGGGCGACCCAACGAGCCTAGCATTCCAAATGAGCAATAAGCTCGTGGGCAATATGGCTAAGCCGAGTTTTATAATTATGTTTGAGTGTATTCATGTGTGGGACTTGACCTATACCGGACTAATTACCATGGTACGTACATATATTTTCTCTATTTATTTTGTCAAAATGTATAAAATTCATATAGTTAAAAACTAAAATCCTAATTACCATATACATACTTTACATTTGCGTATATGCAGTGTAAGATCATCTCCAATGGTATATCAAATTTGATGTAATGAATTTAATTGGCAAAACATTATTTACACCAAATTCGGTGTAAGACTATCTCCAATGGTACATCTATATCCTTTTAGATGTAAAATTTGGTGCTCAGAGCATCTCCAATTTTTACACCAAATTTTGTGTAACCATTGATAATGCTCTAAGAAGGTAGAAAAAATATTGACACGAACTGAGTGGGGTTAATAAGTTAAGAACGAGGTCCTCAAGCAGTCATTCTTGTTGTTATAATAGAGTTGCATTTTGAATTTAACTTTATGATGACGAATTGTCATTTTGTTTGTAATTGCCATCATAGTGTAGCGTATGCTAATAATTGTGGAGGAGGTGAAAAACATTCTATTTAAAATCAGCATTACATCATATTTAAAGTTTTAGCATCTCTAGAATTTTAAGTTTCACTAAAAACCATCATTAAACTGGTCAATCACTTTTTATCCATATATTCTATGAACCTACAACCTATCGCTAAGTTTTTATTCACACATTTTATGAAATCTGCTTCTTAATTTATAATTTAAACACTCCCAAATTAAACAAGAGCTTTAAAGACAAAAGCTCTTCATTATATGACGTTCTTTTCTAGTGGCAAAGCTGAATTATCGCTTTGGGGGCCAAAAAAAAATAAAATTAAAGACGATATATAAGTATTATGTATTTTTAAAAAATTAAAATGTTGCGGACAGTTGTGATCCCTATCCCCTATGGCACCGCTTCTTTTGTATTTTCATTTTGTTTATGTGAACAAATTATGAAGATGATTTTGTGAGGTGTAACTCAGACTCTTACGTGTTGCATGTTCCCACAAATCGTAGCTCATCTTTTACTATTAATTTGAAATTGGATTTACTCATTTAAGCTTTTGATTGATAAAATTGCACATTTGAGCTTCTTAGACTCTAACAGGTATTACATAATTAATTTTGACATTCCACCTGAAAATGTTAATATGGCTAAGATGAATAATTCAAGCCGTTATATGTTGTACGTTTGAATATGTAAGTTTTACCCTTGACAATATAAATCTTGCTACGTGTATATCAAGTTTGACATTATTTTGAGGTGACAACTTTTTATACATTAAATATAACAACACTTTAAACAATTAATAGCACAAATTTTGACACATTACGTCAACCTTAATGTAAACTTCGAATATACAACTAACACAATTGTAACAATATTGATGGGTGTCGGTAGTTTGTACCCATCTCCAGTTTTACCTTTCCTTTCCACCATTAGTCATTAGTGGGAGAAAAACGGTAGATATTAGAATCATCAATTCTGAGTGCGTGCTCTTGTTCTACTATAAATATGGCGTCTACATTCCAGCTTTTGCATATCCCTCGTCCATTCTACTTATTTCCTTTAGTTCCATAAGTTGTGTCCTTTTCCCTTCAAGAATTGGAATTGTCTGAAAAATGGGTTCTTATTTCTTCTTTTTTTTTATGATATTGCTATTGGCAGCCACTTGTTATGGCCAAGGATTTTACAACTCGAGAGCAACCTCTTACCATAGCCCCGATGGCGCAGGAACTGCATGTATGTTGTGCTCTCGTTTTCTCTTTTCCCCTCTTCTTTATGATATTTTGAGTGCATGGAACTCAGATGTGAACAAGACCGACATTTTTATTAACAAGATTTTATTTATTAAATTATGTAAAGTGCTTTTCAATTCTCTTTGCCAAATATTCTACTTATAATTTAATATTCTCTCGGTCAACCGCAATCAAAATATTAATAATATAACATTTTTATATAGAAGCGAGTCTCTGAGCAAAACTCATGGCCCTACTTATTTTTTGGGCAAAATTCTAATGTTTAGACTATCAAACGAACACTTTTCTCATTTTGGTGAAAAATAATTTAATTGTCAAGATAATTTGTTTTCATATTTAGTTTAGTGGGAGATTTATTGAGAAAGTTACATAAATAACATAAAAAAGCAAACAATTTCCCAATGCATTTTCCAACCTTTCCTTCATATTTTTTTACACCACTATTTTACCTTTTTTTTGTAAGACTATGTATTACCCTTGTGTAAAACACGTGTTACACTTTTTGTAACACTATTTTGGGCCTGTTTTGGCAGGATTAAAATCTAATTTTATTCTAACTCAAAGTCAAACAATCAATATTAACTTTATTTTTCATGGTTCCCACATTTTTTCAACCACACATCTCAAAAACTTTTATCACAATCCACTAAAAATCTAATTTTAGTCAATACCAAACACCCTCTTTATGTCTATTCCGACACATGTATACAAAAGAGTTAAGTTTTTTTGTTATCCTCTAAATACTAGAATTATGGCTTTTTTATTAATTAAATAAAATTGATGGATTTTCTCCACATTGATCGCTCCATCTCAATGTTTTGCATGAACCAACAAATTGAATTTGTATATTTCATATTTCTAATGCTTTTCGACTACATTAAAATGGGTTTCTCATAATTTTACTAGATGGATCTTGTGGGTTTGGTGCGTTTGGAAAGACTGTCAACAATGGTGAAGTCACTGCTGTCTCTAAGCTTTATCGGAATGGAAGTGGTTGTGGAGCTTGCTATCAGGTAAGGCAATTTATTTGGAGAAAACATATGAAAAATAAGTCTGTGCTTTATAATATCTCTTGGAGGCTATGTTTGGAGCCATCAGTGTCACAAATTTCTCCCATAAGCTCAGGGACAAAGTTAGGACTTTTCATGGGGGCAAATTTCACAAAATTTTAATCGTGGGAGCAAAATTGAAAGCTATATGATTTTTTTTAAAAAAAATATTTGTGCAATCCAATAGAAAATACTCAATAGTGTGGGGCAGCTGACTCCACTGTCCCCATTGTAAAACCGTCCATGCATAAGCTGATGCCTAACAATCAATGACTCAATTAGGTGAAGTGCAAAATCCCAACACATTGCAGTGAGGAAGGAGTGATGGTCGTGGTAACGGATTATCGCGCGGGAGGCAGAGCAGACTTCATAATGAGCAAACGTGGCTTCGAAAAATTGGCTCACCCGGACATGGCTGCAGAACTATTTGCCTATGGTGTAGTTGACATTGAATACAGAAGAGTTCATTGTGATTATGGTCGCCACCTTGAGCTAAGTATCCATGAGAGTAGCAATTACCCTTCCTACTTGGCCATAGTTCCTTTATTCAGTGAGGGAATTTCTGATATCACTGGTATAGACATCGGGCTGGTATATTCTCTAACAAAACCTTTCCTTTTTCTACGTCACGAGCACCAAGTTTTGATGCCATCATGTTTTCCTACGTTTAAAAGCTAGTTAAAGTTTTGAACTTGTTAGAAATTACTTTTCTTTTGAAAATTTTTGTGTAGAAGCTTACCTTTTTAGACGAATTATTCTCTTCAGTTTCAATTTGAAGTAGTTCACCACTAGGTTACATTTTCCATTCAACCAAATCAACTTACTTTTCTCGAATATTACAAGCCAAAAAGGTAAGCATAGGGAATTTCATTAGTACTTAAGTACACAAGTTATGTAAAGATTAAAATGTAAGTCAAACTTAGCCACTATTTGATTCAAGTAAAAAAAAAAATAAAAAAAAAGATTAAAATCTAAATCAAAGTAAACAATTAATTTTAATAACGCATTTTATGGAACCTATAATTTTTCAACCATACATTGCATCGACTTTTATCAAAATCTACGAAAATTCTGATTATTATCTAAACCAAAGAAGGGGCTTACCATTAAGTTACTTGTTTTGTCAAAAATAATTTCCAAAAT
>CAIGRO010098922.1:0-22690 GCA_903798355.1 Fraxinus baroniana | reverse complement strand
TAGTTATGATACTTATAACGAAAATCGTTTTATTCATATATTGACGTAATTAATGGACAAGATTATTTGAGAATTCTTTTCATTATGATAGCAAATGCTTTGACGTCATAAGGTTATACACATTTATAAGATAACAATATGGTCTAAGTGAGAGATTGTTGGGTTTTAATTTATCTTGTGGGCCTACACATGTGATTAAAGTGTGTACTAAAGATTATCTTAAGATTAAGTCCAATTAAAGTAATATAATAAAAAATTAAAATTATTGGGTTTTGTGCATCTAAATATGGTATGGGCTTAAATGTGTAAAAATCAGATTCCTTTAGAGTTGTATTTCATGATAAATCGAAATACATATGAAAATGTATATAGGGTTATAGTTCCTAATTCATATGTGATTCTCATTTTTTGTGCCATCCCATCAATGTAAGAATAATAAAGGAAAGTATATTGAAAATGAAGATCCAAAACCCACAACCAAGAATCAAGAACAAGCAACCATGATCAATAAATTGTAATCATGAATATGCAATTCAAGATCCAATAATAAAGAATCATTCTCAATGTATCAAGGTATGTTCCACACTTTATAACTCTCTTGGTAATTTGATTGGAGGATCTTGACAATAAAGAAAAAACTATTTTCAAGTTCTTGAAATTCAAAGATTTAATAAAATCTAACATTATAGCCATAGATACTCATCGATGTCGTCATCGACAATAATATAGAGCGTATCAAAGCCAAAACCAATTGACCGTCCAATGCCTCTCCACATACCCGCCATTTCTAGCAACCTTTAAGTTGACCTCGTTTAGTCATTTGCATTATCATCATTCATAACATTTTGTTATCAATGGGTGGATTGATGGAAAACAGGACTGCAACTAGTGGGTGGGTTGCGATGGAGGTGGCATTGGCTACGATGGGTTGCACCTTTTAAGATTGATGGGAAATTCATAAGTTTACATTAACTTAATTGTAATTATGAGGTTTAGAAGGATGGTTACAATTCTCCAAAGAAAATGAATATTGAAAAGAAAGTTAGGCGCTTGTTTGAACTCCATTTTTTATAGAATGAAATTCGTAAAAAGTTTTTTTTTTTTAAGATTATGTTTTTAAAAAATAGGAACTTTTTTAAGTTTACTTATGAAATTATTTTATTAAAAGAATATGTTATTAAAAATAAATTTGAGAGAAAAATAAATGTTAGAAAATGAAGCATGAATAAAAAAATGGGATGTTTATCCAAGAAATTTGCGTTGTAATACTTTATTGACTATCAAATTCTCCACTACTCCATTGCTTTGTTGTTTTCCAAATTTTTTTTTTTCGTAAACCAACTTACAAATAGAATCCATTAATAATTATCGCTAAAAAGAAAAAAGAAAAAGGAAATATTTATAATATTAACTCTTTTTATCGCTAGTTTATTTGAACAATCAACTATAATCATGATTGATTTTCTAAGCACCGAGGCTTAGCATAACACCGATGAGTAGCTTATGTCAAGCACTCGAATGACTATAATACAGATAATAGAGATGGCAAAAAAACTTGCCTCACCCCGAATGGGGAGAAAAATACTCGTCTCGACGGACTGGCAGGGGAGGGGGGGTCGCTGCCCAGTCTCGAGTCACGGGCTGGGAGGTGGGGGTGCCCCGTCCTGTGAAGAATAAAAAAAAATTTAATTACAAATTACAAAAATAAATAAATAAATAAATAAATAAAATATTAGTTAACTGAATAAAAAATAATAATAAAAAAGGGGCGGGAAATGGGGCAGGCCTGCCCCCGCCCCATCTAAGGCGGGGCGAGGGTGTCCCGCCCCGTTGCCATCTCTAACAGATAATGATTGATTACAAAATTGATTGTACAATTTATTGTAATGTGCAACATCCCTTGCTATCTAAGTATCGATACTTTGAGATCAATTCGGCAACTATAATAATTTGTAGAAATGAGATTATTGAATGTTTAATGTCACAATTTTATGAACGTTAAAAACTGACTATAATTTGGTTATGTTCTATGTTTCCAATTCCATATAATTATCAATATATCCATAAAGATGATAAGCTGCTTTGTTCTGTTGGGGAATTGAGGTGGGAACGAGAATATGGTCCCCACACCCACTTTTTATTTAGAATGTGTTTGGTAAAGATTAAAATCGGATTAAAATTAAAAAAAAAATAGTCGTTATTGTTGACTTTTATTATATGAGTGAAACCTAATAACGACTATATTTTCAATTTTAATTAAAATCAAACACGCCCTTATTATACTTTTAAATCTAAATTTTATGTAAAAAATTTATAATAAAATAAATAAGTAATGAAAATTTGAGATATTTTGTATTTTTAATGCCCTTCCTACCCCTTACAATATTCCCATTCCTTTGTCATATAAAACTTGTGGCTGCAAAGTTTGAAAATATATGCCACTTGATTACTATTTGACAAATGGCAATTTGCTGTGGCACTTAGTGGAATATTTATGTCAGATTGTTGTCCATTATAATGAACTAACAAGGTGACACATTTAAACTAATTAACGTTAAGAGATCTTATTACAACAAATTAAAGTTGAATGATCGAATTAAAATTTTACTAAAAGTTAGTGACTAAAAATGTAATTAACTCTGATATGTAAGATATTAAGGGGGTGTCTGACACCCATTTTTTAGTAGAAAAATGTATTTTTGAATAGTGATTGACGGAAGAATGTGTGTGGTTAAAAAGTAAGGAGAATTTTTAGATTTATATGTAATATTATTTTATTGATAAAATGTGTGATTGAAATGAAGAAAATGAAAAAAAATGAAAAAAATGAGTGCCAAACGAGGGCTAAGTGTCAACATGTTCAAAATCTCTTCCTTACTTTACGGTTACTGTTATCCTGTTAGTTTTTCATATATAAAAAGTAACAAATAAATCAAATTCCATTGAATCTTAGCCCATGTTTGGTGTATTTTTATAGTCAAGAATGCATTTTTTTTATGTGATGGAGCATATGTGGTTAAAAAAGAAGGAAAAATGTTTTGTGATGAAAAATACTATTTTATTGAAATATGTGTGGTTGGTTGAAAATGAGGAGAAATACACCAAACATATGGTTGTGATAGAAATTTTTGAAATTTGTGGTTGAAAAGATGTGAAATCCATGAAAGATGTGGTTGATATTAATTGTTTGACTTTGATTAAGATTAAAATCAACCCAAACATGCCCATAAGATTGATTGCACTTTTGGTCACTAAATTTTTAGTAAAACTTTAATTGGACCACTCAACTTCAATTTATATTAATTAAATAAATTGATTTTAATTTACTTTCAACATTATACTTATACTAAATTAAAGGTCACAATCCTACATATAAGTTAAAAAATGGAAGTATGCCACCTAATATGTCGTGACGATTCGGAACACCTGTAGAGCCCCGTTCATTTTCAATTTCAAGATTTTGATGAGATAAGACTAGAGGCGTGTTCGGTAGAGATTAAAATGAGATTAAAATTGAAAAATTAGCCGTTATTGTTGACTTTTATTAGACGAGTGAGATCTAATAACGACTATATTTTCAATTTTAATTTGATTTTAATCGGTACCAAACGGGTCTAGAACAGAAGTTGAAAACAAATTTGCCCCTGTTTGATCCACATTATTTTTTTCATTCTCATTCTTTTACTTATTTTCAACCACAATTTTTCAATAAAATAATATTTTTCATCACATCAACAACTTTTCATTCTTTTTCAACCACATATTTTCCATCACATCAACCAAAAAAATGCATTCTTTTAAAAATAATGTACACCAAACAAGGACTATATGAAAGAAAGATGCTTAATTGCTTACAAGTCCATTTTGTCCTTTTCTAGTTTTCTTCACCAAAGGAACTTTAAAATCTTGCAACCTTTTCTTTTGTTCTCAGCTCCACTTTTAAATATTCTCTAAAGGACCTCCCCATATGAACATGGCCCCACTCTAAAAGATCTTCGTAGAAGTGCTGTTTTATTTTAAATTTTTCACTAATTAATTATCTCGAAAATTCGTCAAAAATATTTGAATTTGAATTTGATTTTGATTTTGATTTGACACAAGTGAATACCTGTAAAGTACCCCACACGTCTTCTATACGGTTACGTTTGTCACTCCAAAAACCAAAAGCCCCCTCTTTTGTGAATCAAATCTCAAAAGAGGGGTTTAATAGCTTGCTATAAAATTCGTGACCATTCTCTCTCTGAAACTTTTGTCAACTTTATACGCACTTTTTCACCCTAAGTGGGATCTCCCACGCATGTTCTTCCTTGTTCTCCATTACTCGCATCGATTCATATTGACAATATTTCTTTTATTTATTTATTTTGGGAGTTGTTCCGCATAATTTTTAATCAAGAAATCAGTTTTGTTTGATTCTCTGCAAATCCCTTATTTGATTTTTGAATCTTGGAAATAATGAGGGAAATTTGGGTTTTGGTCTTTTTATTTTGGGGTGGTGGGTTTGTTGAAGGGCTTGGTGTGAACTGGGGTACAATGGCATCCCACAAGTTGCCTCCCAAAGTTGTGGTGCAGATGCTGAAAGATAATGGAATAAAGAAGGTGAAACTGTTTGATGCAGATCAGTCAACCATGAGTGCTTTGGCTGGCACTGACTTTGAAGTCATGGTTGCAATACCGAATGACCAGTTAGCTGTCATGGGAAATTACAATCGAGCCAAGGAGTGGGTCAGGCGCAATGTCACCCGATACAATTTCAATGGCGGTGTCAATATCAAGTAACCCTTTTATGCAAGTTTCTGTTTTTTCCTTGGATTGATTTACATATATGTTGGTGAAATACTTTATTTGTAAGCAAATTAACTAGAAATTTTAATAAACTGCTCATGCGATCTTCTTAGCGTAATGTTATTCATCGGGGTTAGAAATACATTTTAGGTGACTCTAAATGATATGTTAAATAAAATGTGATTTCACCCATCATTTAACGCCACTTACACTGTATTTATAACCGCAGTGGGGATGAACATCTTCTTATGTTGAAGACAGAAGCAGCATTATTGCACCATATGTGGATTGGTGCAGGGGTTATGTATAGTTATTGGCTGATCATCCTTTGTTTTCCAATTCCAATGTTAATAATAACTAGTTTTTAATAAGGTCATGTTGAAGAACTTGTGAAAGCTGTGTCTGCAATTTTGTTAATTTTTTCCTTCGGTTGGCCAACACTACAGGAATTAGATAAGATGATTTGATCCATATGCTACATCAAACCATCCCCATTTCAACCTGAGCAGTTTTGATTTGTTTTTCTTGCCTCCGCAGTGCCCCAAACTCCACAGAGAGATGAAAAAGTACAGATAAATTTGAAATTTATCTTGCCTTCTAGTCTGAGGAATTGCAGAATGATTCTATACTCATTACTGAGATATTAGATTGCTACTTTTCTTTGAAGTGAATAATTTTTTTTTTCCTGTAGCTTAGTTGTTAAGCTTGTCATGTGCTCCTTGGATTAGAAAATTTTTAATCAGTTATTAGGTCTGTCATCAGAAGTCCTGTTTTCCTTCCAGGAAATGCAGAACTGTGTGAGGAACTTTCCTGGACAAGCTCTGCTTCAGAAGAGTTAATATCGTTGTTTCTTGAAGAGATGGCATTTATGTATCAATTTCTTGTGAAATAATGCATCTGACATTCTGCATATATAACTTGTATAGTTAGATCACGGGAGCAATTGAATGATTTTCTTGATATTATACGACACCATGTGGAGATGTCATCCATTTTTTGTGAAAAATCAACTTAGCAATTTGGTTTTATTTCTTGCTTCCTTGCTGTTGTGCAGATATGTGGCAGTTGGTAATGAGCCTTTCCTCACTTCCTACAACAACTCATTCTTGAACACCACCTTCCCAGCTCTTCAGAACATTCAGAATGCCTTGAATGACGCAGGGCTAGGGGATTCCATAAAAGCAACTGTGCCTTTGAATGCTGATGTTTATGGTTCCCCACCAGACAATCCTATCCCGTCTGCTGGAACGTTCCGGACCGATATCCTTGGACAAATGACCCAGATTGTTCAATTTCTAGACAAGAATAAGGCACCCTTCACTGTAAATATTTACCCTTTCTTGAGTCTATATGCCAACGAGCATTTCCCTGTTGATTATGCCTTCTTTGATGGGGTGAGTAATCCTATTGTTGATAATGGAATTCCATACACTAATGTCTTCGATGCCAACTTCGACACCTTGGTGGCATCACTCAAAGCTGTTGGGTATGGAGACATGACCGTTATTGTTGGGGAGGTGGGATGGCCGACAGATGGGGACAGGAATGCCAATATAAATTTTGCTTTGAGGTTCTATAGAGGGCTTTTACCTAGACTTGCAGCCAATAAAGGAACCCCTGTTCGGCCTGGGTATATAGAAGTTTATTTGTTTGGACTTATTGATGAGGATGCCAAGAGTATAGCTCCTGGTAATTTTGAACGCCACTGGGGCATCTTCAGATATGATGGGCAACCCAAGTTCCCTATGGATCTTTCAGGTCAGCTACAAGACAAGTATCTCGTGGGTGCGCAAAATGTGCAATATCTTCCTAAGAAATGGTGTGTGCTGAGACCAGATGCCAAGGATATGAGCAAACTAGCAGAAAACATCAATTACGCTTGTACCTTTTCAGACTGCACGACCCTTGGGTATGGTTCTTCCTGCAACGGATTGGATCCCAATGGGAATGCTTCATACGCATTTAATATGTATTTCCAGGTCCAGAATCAGGAAGATTTGAGCTGTAATTTTCAGGGTCTCGCCATGGCCACTGATCAGAATGTATCTCAGGGGAACTGCAACTTTCCGATTCAGATAGCTACTTCTTATTCTTCAAACTTGTCCCCCATGGCTTTGGTATTTGTAATATCATTCATTATTTTATTGCTATAGACATTTTTCTGTCCTGTACTATTGAAACTTATTTTACCACCTGTGATTGTGACTGTTGGTTCATATACCCCCTTCTCATCTCCCGACCTTTAGCTGTTCTCTTTTTCTTTCTTGTTTTATGGTCGCTACAATCTAAGGATGTGTTTAATTGCATTTATTTTTCATGAAAAATATCAATTTTTTACTCCCAAGTTTTTACTTTGAACTGTTTGATTGTTATTTTTTCCAACTTAAGGAAAACATTTTCTTTGAGAGGAGTGAGATTTTGTTTCTCAAAATAAGAAAGATACTATATTTTCTAAAATATATATTTCATGTCAATCAAACACACGTTACTTCTTGTATTATTCCAACTTTCTTAAGCAGACTATGGTTGCTGGAACACATGATAGATTGAATTGAAGGTGTTCTTTAGTCAGTAGATGTCATAGATAGTTTCTCATTAGTTGTTAATAGAATTACCCATCAGCAATGTCATTGCATTAATGCAAGGGTCTGAACTATTGCCATTTTGAAAATATGAACAATTTTATGTTCTACTGTTGCATTTAATTTGAAGTAGTAGTAGAGAATGTACAAATCACGCCCCTTGATCTGATGTCACGGTAGTGCATATGGCTTTGCGAGGTATTGCCGCCATTCTTCTGGGGTTCCCTTTCGCATTTTCAGCATCTTTATAGCAGTGTTTGTCAAGGGTACGGCAAGTATATCATAGTCCTTGGGGGCCTGTACAAAAGTAAAATTGTCAAAGTAGCCTCCATCACAAAGAAGTCGAGAGTGCGTACAGTACATTATTGATACCTTGGGGACCTTCATCAGAGACATATTTGCTTCCTCCAAGGTTTTCTGACCTTTTCTTGAATTGCATCTGGCACATGCAGTAACCTGTTTCAAAAAACAATTTCAAGTAAGCAAAGTTATAAAAGTGAGAAAATAATCCTCCATAAGGAAACAGACTAAATTTGTCCATATACTACATGCTAGAATTCAGGAAACTATTAGATCAAACATAAAACTCAGTGGCAGATGGCAGTTTAAGAAAAAACTTTTCATTTAGTAATCTCTTTTCTCCTGTCATTAGTAGAACCTGGTTTGTACAAAACTATATGTTCGAAAATATTTGGATTTGCCATTGTTTTTTTCCTTTATTTTATTTAGATTATTGAAACTTCTTTATATTCCAAAATTAGTTGATATTCTTCCAGGGTTATCTTACCAGATTCTCCCATGTCCACTCTCCCCCTAGTGAGATCGGCAGAACATGATCTACAGTCAAGTTCTCAACAGAAGAACAATACCTGTGAAGCATAGTAATATTATAATTTAATGTCAGGATACGATGAAGTTAATACAATATGAGAATGTAAGAATGTAGTAGCTCACCATATTTGTCGAGAAAAAATGTATCAAACTAAAAGGAGAACAGGAAGAAAGAAAAGCCAAAATTGGTAGCTGATAAAGAATGAGACCAATATGACCGCATGTCTCGAGAAATTTATGCATTTGTACATGTTTTAAGACAAGGAAAAAATTGCTGTCTGGCAATTCCTGGATGCATCTCAATTTTTCTTTCTGCTCTGTCAGAGAGACGTGTTTTGCAATAATTCAAAGTTACAAACTAGAGTAGATTGAAAACCGTGAGTACAGAGGTCACCTGCCTCCACGAAAATGTACACAGAGAGGTTTAGGCTATACATATTAAAAATTTTAAAGAGACGACTAGAAAGCAAGAACAACTTTTTAGTAGCAGTGGAAGAAAAAATAGGAGCTCAAGGCACCTTAACCTCAGACAGCTGGCTAAAAGTTTGATTGTTGCGAATAGCATATGAATGACCTCTTGAATTTAATCTGCCACATGTTAACTCTCTCCATTGTTATGGAGCTAGTAACGAGTGAAGAATCCGCAGGATCAATTAAACTATAGACTTGACAGACCATAAACTGGAACATCCAACGCAGCTTACTAAAGTCAGAAAAAAATACATCTGATGTTTGTTGACTTTCTTTTGCATAAGCAGCAGTTTGTCTGTAAACAATCAATGAATGAGACGAAGTGGGTATCGTTGAATGAAAGAGTCTAGCATCATGATTCCCTAGCTCCACTTTAATCATTTGTTAGCCATAAGTAAATGGAAATAGATGAATTATCACCAAGTAATTGCCAAAAAAGTTGTGCGGCTCGGAGGATTGCACAAATGAGAAACTGTCTACAACTTAAGCACCCCTCGTATAGAACACTTCCCAATCCTTTTCATTGATATGTCTCGCACCAATTGAGTTGGATTAAAACTTTTTGAATTGCAATCCAGTACAAGAGGCGGATAAAGATTGCAAAATTCAAAGACACCAGGAGTAAACATTCATGTAACGAAATAAGCAATTATGTGATTATCAACATATTGTTTAGTCCACACTTGATTCAACTCTCCTCGTACTCCTTGAAACCTTGAAACTCCAGTATCAGAATTATAGCGACTTAAGAATGTCTAAATGAAATAGCCACAAGATTCTCAAATTTTTCTCCACAAGCTCCATTTTAGCAGAAAGATGCTTCACTAAACATGCATATCACAATGCAATTGCAAAAAACAAGCCTACAAAGGTGCTTATTATTGCTAATTGATGGAGAACTTACTGACACATGAAATTGTCACGAAAAAAAATATTTTTCCGGCTAAGGCTTCTTTTGACTTTCCTCCTTTTGACAACTTGTAATAAATGAGGAATCTGAGTAGTAGATATGACATAACCATTAGTAAAAGCAAAACTTGGAGTAATTCATAGAATATTTTATTAAAGAGCCAATAGGAACTGGAAATGGTAACTATACATAAAACTAACTCTTTCAACTGACACTCCTTAATAATATCATACCCTTAAGACAGCAGGTATGTAGAAAGAACCACCAGGAGAGTTAACAGTTTGGTCGTAATATTCTAAAACATCAGCCTGCAAGTTACAGGTAGGGGAGGGGTCATTAGGGATATGATTCTTGTCTAAAAATCGGACAAACAATGAAGTGCAGGCATTGTAATTGATAACAAGCACAATACTATATCAAAAAATAGAAAGCCACATAGTTCAATAAGCAAAGACTATTTCATCTAATTTTAATTTATTAGTAATCTGTTCAATGGTCTCATAACAGGCACTGGATCTTGGATTAACAGCAATTTATTTGGCACGATGAAATGATCTAAGGTAACTGAACTAGACAACAAGCAACCCACAAGAATCTGACCTTATCCATGAACTCCAAACAAATTGCGCGCTTCCAGCAGACAACATTAACAGGCCTGGCATGACAGACAAGCCATCTATGTAATTTTACGACTTCAAAGGAATCACAATAAGTATCCACCAATTCACTATACATTGTCAACCAATTAAACCAATATAAATCCTTCCTACTAACAAAAATAATCATGTGAAGAATTACGACATTTGTAATTCATTCTTCAACCAAGTAGTCCAAAAAATCATTCCTACGGACTACAAAAATCAGGGAATCACACAGAACTTAAGCACTATACAAAGAAAGGAACAACCTGGAGTCAAGGTTCTAAAATGCGTAATTTGTGGCAATGCATTTCGGTCGAGCATCAAACATTACAAGAATATGCATGCGAAGCATATGCATAATTATGCGTTTTCCAATTCTTAATATTATTTTAAATATGTTAAACTAATAAATAAATAAAATAATACTTTCTTTAAACTTTATACATATTCTTCAAATTTAAAAACAAAATGCTAAAAATCACATATACTACAATTACTTGAACTTTATACATATTCTTCAAATTTTTAACAAAGAAATAATGCCCAAAATCATAAATATTATGATTACTTGCTAATTAATTCCTACAATTAGATTACACACGAATAACAGCTTAAAAAAAAATCCTAAATATTGTCCAATTCTTATCGAAGATTCCAATTCAAACTCCTCTGTATCCAACTCATCTTCTATTACCTCCTGCAGATGGTAGTATATCATTATTAACCTCTTCATCATTATCATAACCATAAAAAACTCAAAATTATTCATTACTAGCATCACTTGTTAGTAAATTTAGAGAAAGACTAAGGAGACTCGGGCTCGGCATAGATAATTTACAATTCTACGAAAAAAAATTTGATTTTAAATTATTTTTAAACGTTTGCCCCTACAGATTGTTGTTCATAATACATGAATTTGGGTAATTTGATGTTTGTTAGGTTTTGAAGTTATAAAAATTGGTTGGACTTTGGTAGGCTAATTTTTATTCAATTTTTAATAAAAATGCGTGTACATTTTGGTGTATAATTGTGCAAATGCGATCAACGAAATGGGTTGACCACATTATTAATCGCATACCCTATATGCGAGATGTTTCGAAAATGCATCAAGCATATTATATGTGAAGCATATTCACGCATTTTAGAACACTGCATGGAGTAATTGAATAGCTAAATGCAAGGAAAAAGTATTGTAGCAGGGGAAATAAGAAAAAATCTTAGAGAAGCCTTGTATATTAGATTGGTGCGACAAAATAAAATATGTAAAAAAAAAAAAAAAAAAAAGAAGAAGAAAATGCAAGGCTGAATTCACTTTTTTGCTATGTAATCATAGCACAGTTGAACACCATAAAATGCATAACAAGAAGTGCTAAAAATGCAAAGCTGAATCAGGGAGTGGACGTGATGGAAAGATAATGGTACAATCTTACCCTTCCAGTTTTCAACGTATTATACAAAAGCTAATCTAGATAACCTTGTGTAGAACAAGTTCCATTCTGCCACATCCCTAGCCCTAACACAAGCAGCGCAACTGAATATAACAGAAAAAAATGACGCAACTGAATATAACAGAAAAAACTGACAGTGTTACCATAGATCATGTTGGTTCACAACTTACTTTGGACAAATAAATGCTGCATGTCAATTGGAAGCCTAAGAAATTTGTGAGGCAGTGCAACATAAAAAACCAATGCTAATATAACTATTGAGTAGGGATCTAAATTTGATTTTGAAATACAGAAAAAAATTACACACAATGGAAGAAAATATAAAAATGTTTCTTTAAAAGCCAAGAGCAAGATCACTTCACGATGTTATAATTGAACTCTGTGATTAGGACAATGAAAAGTTATCCAAGCATAGTGAGACCTCTCTCTTTGTATTTCTTGGCCTGCTTCTTACTTCCCAGTGTTGAATCTTCCCAATTGTTCTCCAAGAACAACTACACAGGTGGATAGGTACTTGACTATTATGGGTATCAAATTAAATCTAGGGCAAATCCAGAAGAGAATACCCAGCAAGTGTGTGTCTTCCCATGATGGCAGTTGTATAGGGGAGCTTACATTTCCCCCATGCAATGCCATAAGCCCCCCATTTTGCTAAAACCCTAGTTTCCCTAGTGCCTACCCAGTCCAACATCTATGTATAGCCCTAATAGGAAAATTCTTGTCCGATGTTTTACTGCGTAAGTTATGAGCATATTATATCTAAATAGTCGCAAAAATGGTCATTTCAATTGAAGAAAGTGACAGCAAAGTGGAAGAGAGTTCTGTTACTATCCCAGGAAATCCATCCAAAGAAGAAGAATTTATTCATGCAGATGATGAAGAATCCCTAGCGACTTGAAACAGTTTTTCAGGAAGAAGAAAATGATTGGCTCGAAAGAGTATCTTTCATGTTATTGCACTTACCATAGCGAGATGTGTGATGTAACAATTGATGGGAGCAAACATGGTACCAACTCAAATCATGGGCTAGTTGAACTTGAAAATGGAGAGGCGTCTTCGTCCTTACAAGCTCTTGTGGCATTGGAACAACAATGATATAAGTTATCTTATTTCATTTTCGATTGGATAGAAATGCAAAGAAGAGTACAAATGGTATGAGCAAATTCAAATTGATAATATCTCTCAAGAACCTTGTAAACCACCTTATCCTCAATAGAAATATAATAGAAATACTCTTGTGACTTTTGAGACGAATGAGGATGGTGAAGAGCCACTTCCTAGTTCTGGTGTCTCGAATACTTTCATGATTCCAACATTTCTCTTTATCATGGCTTAACACTAGCTTGGACTTGAGGACGAGACTTTATGACGACACGCAATTGAACAAACATAATAATTGTATGAGAAGGAGAAAGAGGAGAGGAAGAAAAGAGAAAGGGGAGAAGATACTGATTTACACAAGTGTCTGATGCAAACAAGGAAACAACGAAAAGTCTATTCAAAGGGAAAGAGGAGAGAAGAAATGCAGTTATCTTATTTCATTTCTGATTGGAAAGAAATGCAAAGATGACTACAAATGGTATGAGCAAATTCAAATTGATAATGTCTCTCAAGAACCTTGTAAACCACCTTATCCTCAATAGAAATTTGACAGAAATACTCTTGTGACTTTTGAGACGAATGAAGACGGTTAAGAGCCACTTCCTAGTTATGATGTCTCGTATACCTTCATGATTCCCAACATTTCTCTTTATCATAGCAAAACACCAGCTTGGACTTGACGACAAGACTTTATAATGACAAACGCAATTGAACAAACATAATAATTGTAAACCCACCCACCCAAGCCATACAATCACCTTTATACACAAAAAACCCTTGAAACGGCACAAAACACAACTTTGTATAGCAACAACATGCTTTTTTTTTTCTTTGATTAGTGGTTTATATTGGTTTTCCCAAAAAATGCAATAGTTATGGGCCGTTCTCTTCGTGTTTCAATTTTGTATTTTGAGTTTTTATCTTGTAAACCCGCTCAAAAAAGTTTTCATAGAATTTTTAGGAGTTGTTCTATTTGTGTTTCAGTTTTGTGTTTGAGTTTTGTGTTTTGAGTGTCCATTTTGAGATTATTGAAAATGTGTTCTTTTTGGCATTTTGAAAAATCATTTTTAAAAACTAAAAATGAAAAACGCGTTCTTTTTCCCCCAAACCATTCGCGTCTTTCTTCCACCGTCTCTCTCTCTCTCTCCGTCGTGTCTCTCTCTTCTTCCCCCCCCTCCGTCGCGTCTCTATCCCTTCTTCACGTCCTCACCGTCGCGTCTCTCTCTCTTCTTCCCCTTCCCTCTCTGTGAACAGCGGTTGGAAGCGATATTGGCTACGATTTTGGGTGTGGCTGGGGTGCGATTTTGGCTGCGACGGTGGTTGGGTGCGAATTTGGCTGTGGTGGTGGTGTGATTTTTGGCTGATGGAGAGATGTTTGGCTGTGGCAGTGGTGGTCATCGGCGTTGGAGGAGAGAAACCGGTGAGATGAGATAAGGAAGATACAGGATTGTGGAAGGAGAATGAACAGTAAATCAATTTTCCGTGTTTTCCATTTTTGCTCGATTTTGCTGGAAAGCAGCCAGCCGTTTTGCGTTTTCAGTGTAAAATTTTTTTCGTTTTTGAAAATACGTTTTTGGAAATAGTAAAGAGAACGTGTTTTCCCCGTTTTGAAAAACCTAAAACAGAAAACAATCCTAAAACATCAAAGAGAACGACCCCTTAGTTCTTCTATTATTATGTAGTTGTTTTCAGTTTTAAAAAAATATCATAAAAAAATAATAACAAAATCGTGCTATTCGTGATATTCAACATTCTATCATTTTGTTCCTTGTTGACAATTACCAAATTACCCTCACTATAGGATGAACCCCACAGAACGAGTCGAGCTAAATAAACAAATTAAGACTTTACTATCTAAAAGTTTTATTCATCACAGCCTTAGTTCCTGTGCGGTCCCCGTCCAACTTACTCCAAAAAAAAAAAGGCGAATCATGACGTATGTGTGTCAACAACTGCACCATTAACAAAATCATTGTTAAATATAGGTTTCGTATTCCACGCCTCGAGGACATACTGGATGAGCTAACAGATCTTTGTAGTTTTCTAAGTCGATTTAAGGAGTGGTTATCATCAATTTAAGATTTGACCAGGGGATGAATGGAAAATGACCTTTAAGACTCAGGGTGGTTTATACGAGTGGTTAGTCATGCCTTTTGGGTTGTCTAATGTGCTTAGCACTTTTATGGGGGTCATGAATCATGTCCTTTGACCTTTCATTGGAAAATTTCTCGTGGTCTATTTTGATGATATATTAATTTATAGTCAATCAAGAGAGCTACACTTAGTAGTGTCAACATCCGACATGTGTCGAACACAGACTCGCCACCTTAGTTGAAGTGTTTGTGCAATAGAGGACTAAGAATTAGTATAATTCGAGTTTAACTATATCATAGTAGTTTGATTTCGACAATGTTATCTTTTACCTCAAGTTTATTTAGATAGAAAGTTTATTTAATTTCAAAGTCCTCTATATAAAGGGATTTAGGACAAGGTTTACAAATACACCTTGCCCTCAATTCTTTCCTTTGATCCATTTTCTTCTTATTGTTCTTTATCTTGTATACTCATGCATCAATGTCCTTATGAACATTGAAGAAACTGGAGTCAAAGTCCTCTTAATCTAGACCTGGAAGATGAATAATAATGATGAAGTTAAAGTATTAGTAGGATATATTAAGAGTTAGGGGTTTATCTTAAAATGTTAACCTTGTTAGGAGAAGTAATTCAATCCCTTGTATGTTGAATATATGTTTCATCTTTTAATCAAAATGAAATATTACCCTTAACGTGCCTCACAAGATGTGGCTCATTTGAATACACCAATTTTGGAATCCAAATACTTATTTGAGCTTAATAGATTCTTATACCATATTAAAACTTGAAATTTCATCTTAAAAAAGCCCATCTTGTTAAAAGAAGTAGCCCAAGTTCTCGTATTTTATTTGTTAGCTTCATCAGATATATTACTCTTAACAAGATAAATTTAGTACTTGTATGCACATTAAATAGCACGCTCGTATTATTACTATAAATAGGAGTTTGATTGTATTTTGAACGTAACTATTGAGAATTTGAATAGTAAATTTGCTGAGAGCTGTTATCCTTCCAGAAAACTTTTCCGTCTCTTTTGGTTGATTTCATTTGTGGTCCCTAGCTTATATGTTAGAGTCCATCTAACAGAATTGTATTCCATCAGTATTTAATCGTGATGAGCAATTTTTAACTTTCCTTCAATCATATCCAACCCAGTATCATTAAGCGGGCAATGTCAAGACGAATTTTAATATTAGCATTAGTACACTTGTGCAAACATACATTATTCATATTTCATTGAATCAAGTGCATGTGTCAACATAAATTATTCATATTTCATTGAATCGAGCGCATTTTTATCTTCTGTTATGAATTAAAATTCGTCTTGACATTGCCCACTTAATGAAACTGGGTTGGATACGATTGAAGGACAGTTAAAATAGCTCATCACTATTCAATGAAATATGAATAATATATGTTGACACAAG
Organism: Fraxinus baroniana; assembly: GCA_903798355.1. Taxonomy (NCBI): domain Eukaryota; kingdom Viridiplantae; phylum Streptophyta; class Magnoliopsida; order Lamiales; family Oleaceae; genus Fraxinus; species Fraxinus baroniana. The sequence goes on along the minus strand of CAIGRO010098922.1, from coordinate 6,400 downwards.
TGTACTAATCTAACCTGATTTCAGAATGTCAATTCCTCAACAACTACTAAAATTAAGATCTTCATGTAACAAATTAAAATTAATTGTTACTAGAATGAACAAACCATTGGTCAATTCAAGTCCTACTAACATAATGATCCAAAAGCAAGCAAAAGTGTGGGAGCATTTTCTAAATGTGGTTTGTTCCATAAGGAGTAAAGATAGACCGACCTGTAGGAGATATCCAGGACCAAACCTCTGAAACCAGCAAGCTCGTCCCTCTCAAAATCTGGGTCCTCCGAGAAGATTTCACCAAGAAACACATCTCTATCTCCACACGAATCAATTGATTCCTCCGCATTCAATCGTTTGGATTTGTTCAAGGATGATGACGATTTTGCAGCATTCACTCTGGTTCTTGTAATACCACCCCATAAACCGAGCTCGCGCTTGTGATTTCGAGAAGGAACTGAAGAATGAGAGCAAGTAAATACAGTGCCTCCAAATTCCTTTTTAACTTGGTAAAATTGAAATGAAAAATGGTCGTTGGAGCCATAGCCACTGAAGAGGGTCTTTAAGCGTCCCTGAGCTGTAAATTGTGCCATCACTTGGTTTCACAATTTGGGCGTTGATCGTTACGCAGTTAAAATTTCCTTCTTGTAGGCTCACGATAATATATACGTTGAATTGATTTGAGGTAGAACTTAGAAGACAAGAGAAAGATGGAAGGTAAACAAGAAAGCTGTTTTAGCTGCTCCTTTTCTTATTCTTCTTCCTCCTTTTTGGCGTTATTTTTCCCTCTCTTTCTCCTGCTTCATGGAAAAAATCCACTGCCACATATTCGTATCAGCGTTTCTTAAAATCTTCTACGAAATGACATGATTACCCCGATAATATCTTCTTTCGTATACACTCCGATTCCTTTGTCTCCGTGTGACTTCATTTTCGGAGTGTATATTGTATAATAGATATTATTGAGTAAAAAATATTTTTTAAATAATGATATAATGAGAAATATGTGGTTAAAAATTAAAGTTATTAATGTGATCAAAAATATTATTTTATTGAAAAATGTGTAGTTGAAAATGAGTTTTGAAAAAATGTGTAACAAACAGGGTTTAGTAATTAATTTCCGATAAACTTTATAAAAGAAAAGTGGTAGGAACACGAAATTTGACTATAATAATGAACAGTAATTTTGAATGCAAAATAAAAATTAAGTATCGATTGAAAAATATTTTTAGTTATTAATAATGTTGGACGAATTTGGACGAACGCAAACTTAAATTGTCTTGTCTATTTCATTTTGGGGCCATTGAGTATCACATTTAACAGTTCTTCCTTTTTGAAAAAAAGAAATTAATTAAAAATAATAATGACTGTATTAATGGTTCGTTTTTTGAATAACAAGTAGTTCTCATTCTTTAGCTGTTAAATAATTATATCGAGTTTGGCATGGATAAACACTAATTTATTTGACGATAAAGCCACTGTCACATTATGAAATGAATTCAACTTATTAAACAATAAAATTGTCATCCCATTACCACATGTGTTTATCATCACTATAACTATACAACATTACTTTTATACATTATCATATTATTCAATTTAAAAAAATAACTTCATTGGACTAAATTTTAGTGAGACGGGCAACCCCTGATTATCACTTTCGAGCATATGAATTTTGTGGGAGCAACTCTGGCACAAAAGTATCGAGCCTTGTATGACAAACTTTTAGGAAGGGGGCTCACTCCAGGTAGCATCGACAGTTAGAAGTTGGTCTCAATATTGAATTCATCTATATTTTCTTCACCGTGAGAATGTCTGACTTCAACTGGATGAATCTATGATATAATGCAGGGCCCTGATGAGCCTTTGAAAGCTACCTTAGTTTTTCACCCAAGAAATGGTATTAATGGAATTTATTGAAAGATTATCTGAGGTCAAATTTCTAGTCAGAGTATCAGGGATAGAGGATTTGTGAACAACAAGGCCACAATTATACATGTATTATAAATTTCCCTAGTGTATATTGTCTCGAAAAACCCATGGAGACAAAATATCAATTATTGGTTAGCCTCAATCTGGTATAAAAGCCCACTCATTTCGATTTAGCCTCTGACTAGTATAATACTTTGGAAAAACAAGATAAGTTGATTACTTATTATCATATAAATTCTTGAAATTGTATGTAAATGAAAATATCATTAGGAATTAATGGAGATAAGTTAAATTCAAGAAAAATCCCGCCTTGAATCTTGAAGCAAGAACCACAATCTCCACTTTAATATTGGTGCATTGATGAATGACAATGCTTGATATGGGTCATTTGATACCATATCATTATGGTCCATCTATCTTTTATACAAAGTTTGGCCTTCCTATTGTTGTGCTCTCTACGTTAAGTTAAAGATTTTTCATTGGATTTTGTGAACGACAATCACTTTGTTCATGTATTTCATTTTAATGACTTTTTTATTTAATTGGTTTAAACTCTCGTAGTTAATTTGATTCATTTGTTTAATTCCATCTTTGGCATATATCTTGTACAAATATAGAGACGATAATGCTAATGGATGGAATAATGCATATAAAGTACGACTTGAAGCATCCAAAAAGATGATTGGTATTGATGTTTCTACGCAGGAGATTTTTAACTTAAAACTCTCCATAATTACGGCTAGCATACAATGTAATCTGATTCGCTTGGATAATTCATATTATTATAATTTGATTCCCAATGCAAGCTCAACTTTATATCTGATAAGTGTTAGAAATAAAGTGATACCAGTTTGTTATACTAGTTTGTTACGAAAAACAAGAATTGGCAAAATGAAAATATAAAACAAGAACACAAGATTTACGTGAAAATCCAACTACGAAAAAAAAATCAAGGGTAGAAAAGGAGCATTTACTAATATCAAACCATGGAGGATTAGAATATAAGGATGATTTTTTCAAGAGGTTTACTCTTCATATTTATGATACAAAGAAGAGCCTAACATGTCATGGAGTTGAAATATAATAGGTCTAACTAATAAATGAGTGTTTGAGATAAGACCGCCGCACGAGCGACGATCAACGGCCATCGAGCTGTGAATCTGCCACTCAAGTGGCTACCTCATGCTTAGCAAGCGTTGACTTTTTGAAATGGGCACTCGAATGGCTCCTGAGCTATTAATGAGCAGCCATGCACAATCCCCTCTCCTAATCCAATTTGGACTTCTTCAAGTCATACTACCAACTCTCAATAGAATTCGGGTCACACTCAAACTTAAATCTGCACATTGACACGAATTCCAATGCAAAGAACAAACTTCACTCTTCAATAAAAATTCCAACAAAACTCTCCAACTCTTTCCACAAAAGTCCCTAAGGGCTAACTCATCAACAATTACCATACAGGGTAAAAAATAAACCGTAAGAGATCTTGTCTTATCAAGATCTCCACAAAATCAGAATTAACACATCAAATTGCTTCTATAGATAGAAGGTTCTTCACTAGACTCATTACCTTCGATCATAGTCAAAGTGTAAGCAACCAAATGAGCTTCATCGTACCTTTGTGGAAGCCCAATATTGCTTCTAGGTTTGTATTTAGCAATAGAATACTATGGCACTGCCGGTGGTGGTGACAAAGCGACATTACTCTTAACTTCTAAACTTGATTGAGATGTATTCTCCAATGTAGACCTTGAACAAAACTCCAACGGTACTCAACCAATCTCAAACTCCACCTGAATGCTTAATTTCTGTTGATTTGTATAAAAAGATTTTGTAGAACCCTACAAAATATATAATTGGGACCTTATCTACCCTTCATCACAACACAAGCATATTTACTAACCTTCATAACTCCACATTCACCAGTGCATTTGTATCCTTTTGAATTACAAGTACTGAAGAAGATAAAATTTTCTCTTCAATTCTGGAATATGTCTCACATCACCAAGTGTCCTGATCATCCCATCAAATATCTTAATTCTGATATTTCCAATACGAGCTATCTTACAATATGCATAATTTTCCATCATCAAACCACCTTTGGAAGCTATTTCATATGTTGAAAATCAATCCCGATTAGGACACGTATGAAACGTACAACCTATATCAAGAATCCAATCTTCATTAGGTCTGGAGACACCATAAAAAAATAATCAAAAGTTCTCCATCACTATAGCAATCTTTTACAATACTGACTTCATCTGAATTTTCTAGTTGTTTTTCCTTCATATTAGTAGCAACCATTTTTTCTTTATCCTACAATTTATAGCAATCAAATCTAATGTGCTTATTTTCTTAGAACAATTACAAATTTTGTTCTTGTGATTAGACTTCGATCTGACCTTCACGTAACTACAATGAACAACAAGCTCATCTCCATGAGACAATCCACAAAATTGGGATTTATTTGTGGAACACCATCAAATTATCGGGAAATCTACAATAATCAAGGAAGGAGACAAATAACCATTATTGGGATTCTTGTGACGAAGAACAACAATAGATTGGCATGTTTCATCTTGTTCATTGTAATTGAACCTGATGATGTTTTTGACTTTCTATTTATTTTAAGTCCAAAATTAGGAATGGTTAGATACACTTTGTTAGGATGAGTTTAGAGTTTTAATAATTATTTAATTTCTAAGATTTAAAGTGTTTAATTATTTATTGTGTGTCTTATTGCTTTCAATTGCTCGTGCATCAATTGATTGTTTTAGAAATAATACTGAGATTGAAGATGATGTATTAATCCATCTCATGCTATAAATGACATAGGTATTATAAGTGTTGACACACTAAAAGTGCAGCCCAAGATTAAAGGCTCAAGGGGTAAAGCCCAATTCGAAAGTCCAGGATAAGGGCCTAGATAGAACCGTTGATGAGTCTAGTAGAAGGCCAATAACAAAGAAGCATCATTGCCCAAACTTGCAAGACGCCCAAAGTCTGAGCGAATGAAGTGCCATATGATCGCCCAGGGAGATGGTCCTGCCCTCGCTCAAACCTTCAAGTCGCTCAGAAATTAGACAAATCTAAGGCGTTATGGTCATCTAATCCATCAGTTATGGAAGCGGTTATTAGACAAATTCGTCATACCCCACGATCCAAGGATTGGCAGTTAAAAGGCAAGAGTAATGGCAACGGTTATGAGATAACATCTCCCCAACAAGTAGGTCATCATGAAGAAAGTGGATAGTTACGGAGCAATTGAGCAGTTCCGAGCGATTTGTCACCCAGAAGTTATCAAGGAAATATAAAAAGGAAGTGAAGGCCTAGAAGAAAAGACCCTGAATCAAAAACTCTTAACAGGGAATATGTAATTTTAATTTTTTAGTTTAATTTTAAATACTTCTTTCAGTACTCGTGTACTTGTGCCCCTTGGAAACATTCTGTTTGTTTTCGATTGTAAATTTACGCAAATAAAACACCCAGTTTTGGGACATTATCTCAAGAGATATGTTCCTTACACAATCGTCTGATCCATTTTTTAATTGTTAGCGACGAAACCCGCGAAACAATAAGAGATAATTAAAAGCTATGCAATTTGGAAAGAATTCATGTATGTTAAATCATTCATACGTGTATAAATTTACATATAGATATAGTAAGTTCGGGCACATGAATAGAAATTTGATTGATAACACATGAAAGAGGCTAAATGAATTGTTATTAGTTGAATGTTAAATAACTTGAATGAAATTGGAGATTCTTACTATTTAATCTCATAATCTTCTCAAACGTTATATAAGTAGATTACCTAAGTTTAATTTAGTAAAATCTTAGTTACAAAAAAAAAAAAATATTGAGTTGATATGTGGTTCCTACATTGTCGGAAACTGAGCCTTTAGGGGAGGGGGATGAAAGGGTAATAATGGAATGTAATGTATATTGTACTTGACGTTTTTTGGTTTTTCATGAAATAAGAAAAGCGTTTGTTTTCTTAAAGTGCAATCCGTTTGTTAGTGTATTGTAGACTCGATCTATATCAATGAGTCTAGCTAATTAATCAGAAATTGAGGTTCAATTTGAGTAATGAAAAAAAAGGAGAAAAAATATGGAGACAATTGCTATGAAAGTCATCATTAGAGACGGTAATTCACCTTTGAATATTTAATCTGAACTTCGTCCATCTAAAAGTTTAATTGTTAGAAACTTCATATATTTAGAAAAAACAAATGTATTTTTTCTAGGGCGTGAAATAATAGTGAATTTTTTTTTTAACTAAGTTTTAGATTTACATTTACATCCACAAAGCATGTGCATTGCACAATGAGAGAATTAATAGCAAAAAAAAGTGTTTTTAAAAACACATTTTAAGCTGAGCCAGATATGCACTAAAAATCGTCAACCTAAATCCTGAAACGTTGGTGGAAAATTGAAAATTAAAATAACACTTAGGGTGCGTTTGATTTGGCGG
>CAIGRO010098912.1:0-11944 GCA_903798355.1 Fraxinus baroniana | reverse complement strand
AAGTCTAGACATGCTGAGAAGACATATCATTACTATAAGAAGAAGAGACATATTAGAGATGAAAAATAGAAATAAAGTTACTGGTGCTACAAAGAAAGGGAAGCAACCTATTAATACAGCGGAGGCTGATGTTGTGGAAGATGAACAAAGTGGTGGAGAGTTTCTTGTGATTACTGATGGAGATTCTAAACCTTGTGATGAATAGATTCTTGACTTGGCTTGTACTTTTCATATGTGTCCTAACATGGACTGGTTTTCTATATATGAAAGAGTTTCGAGAGGTGCTGTGATTATAGGAAATAAAGCGCCTTACAAAATTGTTGAAGTTAGCATAGTCAGAATTAGAATGTTTGATGGGGCTGTCAGAATACTTATAGATGTAAGACATGTTCCAGAACTGAAGTGGAATCTCATATCTTTGAGTGTACTTAACTCAGAGGGCTACAAACACATCAATGAGGGTGGAGTTTTGAAGGTGAGCAATGGTGCTCTTGTTGTCATATAGGGGCATAAAAACTCTACACAACTGTACATTTTGCAGGTTCCACATTGTTTGAGGATGTAACAGTTTCTACTTTTTCTTTGACGGATGAAGTTACTAAACTTTGGCATATGAGGCTCCAGCATATGAGTGAGAATAGGATGGCGAAACTGAGTAAAATGGGACTTCTTGATGGGCAGAAGACCAACAAAATAGAGTTTTGTGAGCATTGTGTCTTTGGGAAATAGAAGAAAGTTAGATTTACTAAAGGAAGACACAATACGAGGAGAACACTTGAATATATCCATTCAGATCTTTGGGGACCAATCAGGGTACCATCTAAAGGTGGTTATAATTACTTGACAGTAATTGATAACTTTTCCAGGAAATTTTGGGTATTTTTCTTAAAATGGAAGAGTGACGTGTTTGGGATCTTCAAGGAGTGGAAAACATTGGTAGAGAAACAGATCGGAAAGCAAGTTAAATGTCTACGCACTGATAATGGGTTGAAGTTTTGCTCAGATGAATTCAATAGCTTCTGCAAAGCTAAAGGCATCTTGAAACACTTGACAGTATCTGGAACTCCTCAACAGAATAGTGTGGCAGAACGGATGAACATAACCTTGATGGAAAAGGTTCGTTGTATACTTTCAAATTCTAGATTGCACAAGTCTTTTTTGGCTGAAGATGTTACTACAACTTGTTTTCTCTCACCTAAGTTGCCATTGATAAAAAGAAATTAGAAAATGTATGGTCTGGTAAACCTTCTTACTATTCTGATTTGAAAATTTTTGGGTGTCCGACTTATATTTATGTGGATAATGGGAAGATGGAGCCTATATCTAGAAATGCATCTTTCTTGGGTATAAATCAGGTGTGAAGGGGAATAAATTGTGGTGTCCAAAGACTAGAAAGGTGATTGTTAGTAGGATTGTAGTATTTGATGAACTTGATATGGTTCATGGTTCATCTCTTGGGGATTCTGATAAAGCAGAGGAGCAGAATTATTCAACTCAGATGGAGTTGGAAATTGGTTCAAAGGAACAATCAGAGGTTGCAGAACATTCTACTACAGATCAGTCCAGTTCGGGATTGACAGAAAGTAATATCTTGCCTACTTTGCCTACACCACCAGGACTACAGTATTCAGTAGCCAAGGACAGACCTCGCAAATAGATTAAACATCCACAAAAGTATGGGAAAGTAGATATGGTAGCTTATGTATTGAGTGTGGCTGAAGACATTGATTCTACTGAGGAGCCGCTACATATTCAGAGGCAGTCAATTGCAATAATTCTAGCATATGGATGAATACTGTGCAGGAGGAGATGGAGTAATTGACCTAAAGATTAAAAGGTGGTTCGTTGTAAATGGCTATTCAAAAGAAAGGAAGGCATAGCAGGGATTGAAGATGCTAGCTACAAGGCTAGATTGGTGGCAAAAGGCTACAGTCAAATTTTGGATGTTGATTTTATAGATGTGTTCTCATAAAAGAAAAGAAGGCGCATCAGGGATTGAAGATACTAGATACAAGGCTAGATTGGTGGCAAAGGGCTACAGTCAGATTCTGGGTGTTGACTTTACAGATGTGTCCTCACCAGTTGTGAAGCATAGTTCTATTCGGGCTTTACTTGGAGTGGTAGTTAAGAATGACTTGGAACTTGAACAAATGGATGTTAAGATATCATTCTTATATGGAGAACTTGAGGAGTGCATCTACATGCAACAACCAAAGAGGTTCATAGCTTCAGAGAAGGAAGACTATGTGTGGTTATTGAAGAAATCCTTGTATGGATTAAAGCAGTCACCGAAGCAGTGGTATAAGAGGTTTGATTCATTCATAACTACTCATGATTTTGATAGATGTAATTATGATAGTTGTGTTTACTTTAGAAAGGAAAGTGGTGGATCAACTACATATTTGGTATTATATGTTGATGATATGCTCATAGCAGCAAATGATAAAGTAGACGTAAGAAAAGTAAAATTACAACTCAGTAAGGACTTTGGCGCAACAAAGAAGATTCTTGGAATGGAAATCTTGAGATAGAAAGGCTGGCATATTGTATTTAAGTTAGAAGGGGTACATTGAGATGGTATTTGAAAAATTCAATATGCTGAAAGTTAAGGCTGTCAGTATTTCCTGGCTGCCCACTTCAAACTATCATCTAACTTGTGTCCATAGTCAAATGAAGATATTGATTATATGTCTAGGGTTCCTTACTCCAGTGCAGTTGGTTCGCTTATGTATATTATTATTTGTACAAGACCTGATTTGGCACATGCAATTAGTACAGTTAACAGATACATGACTAATCCTGGCAAAGAACATTGGAAAGTAGTGTAGTGGATTTTCAGATACTTGATGGACTTTTCTAATGCTTGTTTGCATTTTGCTAGAAATTCAGATGAGTCATTAGTTATGTGGATTCAGATTATGCAGGAGATCTTGATAAGATGAGATCACTTACAGGGTATGTGTTTACCCTTGGTGACTGTGGGAAAGCTACTTTACAAAATACAGTAGCTTTGTCTACAATAGAAGCAGAATATATGACCATTACAGAGGCTATGTGGCTGAGATGATTGATTGGTGAAATCACTGAAAACTTACATATGTTTATATTATTCAGTGATAGTCAGAGAGTAATTTTCTTGACTAAGGATCAGATGTTTTACGAGAGGACTAAGTACATTGATGTGAGGTATCATTTTGCGCGTGGTGTGATTATTCGTAGTGATATTGTAGTGAGTAAGGTTGATACCAGTGATAATCCTGCTAATATGATGGCAAACCACTTCATATTGCTAAGTTTAAATATTGTTTGAATTTAGTGGGTGTTTGTCATTGATTTACTCCATTAGGGCTTGTTTGGAAGAGGAAGAGTGGTGTTTATTAATGGAGTTGTGACTTGAAATTCCTTGTGTTGGAATTTGGAATTTCGTTTAAGGTAGAGATTTGTTGTGGTTTGATCTAAATTCTAGTGGTATTGGTATAAATTGGAGTGGTCTTCAAGAGATCAAAATTATGGACCGAAGGAAAAAGTAGCTGCATTTTTGCTATCCAGACGCTAGCTGGCCGCTCGAGCAATCCCGATAGAAAACAACCCGAGAGTTTGTCGCCCGCTTGTCGCTGCCTATACTGATGTTTCTTCACTGATTCTGTTCGACCTTGCAAGATGTACAACTGGAACTTTCTCCACCTCTCCAATACAACACGGACACCCTTCTAAACCTTCAGGACTCCACCTACACCAGAGAACGTGTACCCTTTTGAATCCAGGGTACTCAGCAAGATAATGTTCTTCTTCAAGCCTGGAACATGTCGAACCTGGCCAAGTATTTTGATTGTTCCATCCACCAACTTCAATCTGACTCTCCCAATACCGGCTACTCGACAATATTCGTTGTTTTCCATGACAATGGCACCTTGCGTCATTATTTCATATGATTTAAACAGATCCCGATTGGGACTCATATGAAACATACAAGTTGTATCCAAAATCCATTCCTCGTCAGGCTTGGATTCCACGTCAGAAATCATCGAAAGATCTCCCTCACTCACATAATTCTCTGCGATATCAGCTTCACTTGAAGTCTCTGATTGTCTTCCACGATTTGCAGCTGAATTACCCTTACCCTACAACTTCTCGCAATCCCTCTTGATGTGTCCTTTCTTTTTGCAGTAAAAGCAGGCCCTATTGCTGAAATATACTCTCAAATTAACCTTTCGTCGATCACCACAAACTACAAGAGCTTCATCATCTCTGGAATCATCTCTAACCAGATGCTTCAACTTCTCCTTTGAGAACAAAGCATCATATGCTTCTTCAATAGTGGATGTGTCACGACTGTATAGAATTATGTCCCTAAACGACGAAAACGAACGAGGCAGCAAGCACAACAGGATTAAGGCCAAGTCCTTTTCATCATATTTTACCTTTAACGTCTCCAGATCAGTGACAATCTCTTTAGACACGATCAGATGATCTTCTAGTGATTGGCCTTCTACCATGCGATGAGAATAAAGCCTCTGCTTCAAATGCAATTTGCTGGTCAGACTTTTGGTCATGCACAATTGCTCCAGTTTCAACCACAATGCAACTGATGTCTTCTCCTTCAAAACATCCTGAAGAATGTTATTAGATAGATGAAGATGAATATGCACCTTACGATCCTTCCGTTACTTCTAATCTCTTGTCCAAGTTGTGGGCATCTTGTCAAATTCCAATAAAGCATTATCCAAATCCTTCTGTGCCAATATATCTCTCATCTTCACTTGCCATAATAAAACTCTTGTACTGCGATCTAATAGCGGAATGTCATACTTCATGGAAGCTATCAAACAAAAAACTCGAATGAATCAAATCCTTGCTCTGCGAAACTACCGAACCTTAACTCTAATACCACTTGTTAGGAATTTGAGGAGGTGATATGGCGATTTGAAGTATAGATCGCACAAAGAAAAACAAGATTAAAAGAAAACAAGCAAGAATGTGAATTGGCAGACGAACAGAATACTTTATTAGCAACCAACGGAGAGAGAACATAATTTATGTAATATTCTTCTTACAAAACTGAATGNTCCACTATTTATAGGAGAACCGTCCAAAACCCTAAAACATGGTAACTAGGTTAAAAAAATCATGTAAAATCGAAAAATAAGGAAAAAGATTCGTGGCTTCGCTCGAGCGATAATCGGGCGAGACCCCGTCGCTCGAGTGACAGCTCAACGACAGGCTAGCGATAGATTCGATATTCCAATTTTGCTCATCTCGCTCGGGCGGGAGTCAAGCGACCGTCCAACATCGTCAATTCATTATTTTTCCTTCTTGGACCTTATTTTAACATCTTCAAAACTAATACTCTAAAACACGAAACTCTAGACCAAATTTGGGTTACAAAACCCAACATTTCATTTCAAAGATCAAAAGAGGAGGAGAAATTAGTTCAATTACAAAATATAAACAATATTATCTCAGTCAACGCCTATGGAAAAATATACCGGATCAAGGCGTATCACTGTTCAATTTATCTTCGATTTTCATATACATTTATATAATATTTGAATGTGGTAGTATCGGAAACTGGACAAGTATGAACTTCTACTTCTAACAGTCCTTAGAATTGTCTGAATGCAGACATTGAGATTACAAAGCCCAAACAACAATTATATATATGTTTCTCTAATTTTGCTTGTATAAAATTCTATTTAACTTCATTCTGAGAGTTTCCTCATCAAATTTAGCATCAGAGGATGCTTGATCGTTGCATATAGCAACTCGAGATCATGGTGGGCATGGAATAGAGAAGATGGCAAGAAAAGAGGAGACTGATTTTAAAGAGAAGTCAAGTCCTCACCGTGCAAAGGCACCTTGAGAAATTGAACTTCATTGTGGGGTGGAAGAGTGTGATGTTGGCTATTAATTTAAGTGAAGGAACCAAAATAGTTCAATTCTTCTCGATATGAAGCAATTTAAATGATTATTTCCAGTGGAAAGCCAATCATGAAGATAAAATTTAAAGAACTGCACTTCAATGGTGGAAGAAATTTGAAGAGCAGTGGACACAACAAGGCAAACATAAACTTGGACCCAAGAGCACGAGAAGCCAAACATTCAAAATCAACTTTTGTGCACAGATCATGCAAAGAGGCAGATGAACATGTTCGTGTAGTTAGAAAAGTATTCAAATTTATGGTTTGGCTAACTTACCAAAACATTGTATATTGACTTGAATTTATAAGATTACATTGGTATAGAATAACAAAAACAACCAAAAAAAAAAAATATGAACTAACTTAGCTAACAGCTGTACATGCTAAACATCGACTAAACCAATTCATAATTCAAATAATTCAAGTGGTTAACGTAGCAACAAAATCTGGAGAAAAATTTGCAGTAGATGAAAGTTCATGATCTTCTATAACAGACATCTTAACCCATGTAAGAGATAAGCTAAATTAAATTGGCTAAATTAAATTGGTTCGAATAGAAGTAATGAACAGACGACATCTCTTCATTTTATCGGTCTTAACCATTTAATCAGACATGAGATTGGAGTTTGATTTTTCAATCTAGAAGATGCTTGACATGTGTGTGGATGGCAGAAATGATTTTATGTGGTATGGTGCAAGACGATCGCCACAACCAAGCAGCAAATCTAAAAGGTACGGTGCAGTTCGAAGCATTCTTAGTGAACAAGATAGTCCAAATGATTGCTGGAAATTACTTCCAAACACATTCTTAGAAATATAATCTCCATCACAAGGCACATTTGATCTAGTTTTGGTTGAGGGGTGGGGATGATTGAGGAATTGAATGGATGGATGGGGATGGGGTGCATATTTCCCTTTTCTTTCCTTTTTTGCTTTTTTTAATTTAATTATTTTATTTGAGGAAATGTAAAGTTAGAAATTCACCCTTTATTTAACCGGTCAAAATATGTCAATTTTTTAATTTTTTTTTTTGGTCAACCAACGAATTCGCCCTAGTGTAATTTTTAAAAATTTTTTGGTCAACCAAAAATGAAAGATTTGGATACACTTCATAGCTAATTGAAAGGTTTGGGACCCCAACTGAAATTCTTCCTATTTTTAGTGAAAGTTAAAATTTCATCTACAGTTATTGAACTTTCAGTGAATTTCTAATTGGGTCACTAAACTTTGATTTATCTCAATTAGGTCACCAAACGTCAATTTAATTTTAATTGGTCACTAAACTTCAATTTTAAATTTATATTTATCATTATGTCTCTTTTTGTATCCCAAATTGGTGAAAAATACTTAATTAACAGTGATATTAAATCTTTGACATAAAGGCTATGTGGAAAACAAATTTCCACACCATCGTGTCATGTGTTATAATAAAAAAATATAGATGTGTTTGAACCTCATTTTTTTAGGTAAATGAATTTGTAATAGCAATTTTTTTGAGAATGTATGGTAAAAAATAGGAAAATTTTATTGGGTATATAAGTATGATTATTTTATTGAGAGAATATATGGTTGAAAATGAGTTTTTAAAGAACGTGACTGAACTATATATCTTTTATCATTTAATACAAAGATAGTGAAATTACCAAATACACCATGTATAAAAAGTGTAATTACACTTTACCTATCGTATTTTAAAAATTACGTTTTACATATGGTAATTTGCCAATGGTTACAAAAAGGCTAATTGGTAAAAAATTTATAAATTTGTCATTATAAATTGCTAAACACACAAAAACACCAATAACAGAAAAAAATCATATCCTATACATTACAGCATGTCTCTATTTGGATAAGCTAAAATCGAATTTTTAGTAGATTTTAATAAAAGATGATTCGTATGGTTAAAAAATTTATAAAAATTATATCTCATAAAATATGTGGTTGGAAATGAATATGAAGAAAAAAAATGAGTTTTAAAAAAAATTTGCACATAAACATATTATTTTTTCCCTACTTTTTAACCATACATTATATAAAAAATAAAAATAATAAAATTACTTTTCATAAAGTGTGTTCTCAAAAAATCTTAACCAAATACGGGCTTAGTAAGTTAATAATATATTAAAAAATTTAGAAAAATACTTCATTCGACTCTATCAACATTATATAAAAAATAAAAATTCTTAATTGATATGTAATTTGTAACTAGAAATTAATATCTTATACGGAGTTTATGGAAGAATGATTTCTATTATAATTTATTCACAAAGTGGGGTGTATATATATATACTAGTTTATGTCCGTGCGATGCACGGGTTTTGATTTAATTGAGGAAATGTTAGCGTATTGTTGGATATGGCAATTAATGGGGTGTGAAGTGTGGAAACGGGAATTAAGTTTCTCAATTTGTATTTCTTTTAAGCTATAAATTTATTCATACTATCTGTATAACCAGTACTGTGAAGTAGAAAAAAATTTGAAGATATGCCATTGTTATCATTGGTATCATGGTTTGGGAGATGTGGTATTGTTACGATTGACAACATTTTTGTTAACAATCATTGAGTTGGTTTGTTTAATCTCGGATGCAAGTATTTTTTGCAGTAAGTTAGAAGGGAAAAATAAAAAATATTCATTGATTTTACTTATTGTTTCTATAAACATTGAGCTTTTGTATTATACTATCAATTGTAGTTACTTGCTCCCGTGTTTGTGTATTCTTTTCCATATGATGGGCAATTGTCAAAATTGAAATTCTAGCCGGATTCTGTCAAAAGCAATAGAACTATAAGTTCCCAATTTCGGCATACTCGAGTTAGATTTTATATAATTAAAATGTGGATTTAGTACAAAATTTGATTTCCGTCAAAGGTGTATGAAAATCGGAGAAGGGTTCTGAACAGAGAAGAAGCAACCTGCAAATTGAATTAAAAGGTAGTATGAAAAGCTAGTTTTTTGAAATAAAAACGTATATATTATACCATCAAATGCTGCTCAAGTACATGAAGACACGAACACGAGTGCTCATGAATTTTTGGGGAAGATTAGATCTGAACTTGATTTGGCCAACGTTGTTATTTCGATGTTCCTGTGAACATTTTATATGGGTTAAATATGTCTCCATAAACTTAGAGAACTAACTTTACTTAGGCATACTAAATGTGATAAAAATACGAAGAAGGGGAAAAAAAAAAGAAAAAAAAAACTAACAGTCTAAATGTTTGTAATAGAGAAAGGAGAACATACTAATTAGCATATGGTTATCCAATTAGACTTCATGAGGGTATAGATAATATTCATTGAAGCAGATATCAAGAGCGAGTTTTCGTCTGTATGAAGCCATTTTATCTGCAGAGATTATCTCGATTGGATAGTCGAAGATGAAGCATTCTATGTATTTGAGTAAAAAAACTCCACAGTTTGGCCTGATGAAGAAATAGTTTTATGTTTAATGTAATAGGTACGGTAAATATATAATTATGTAAAGCAAATAATGAAATATTATAGGCAGTACTAAGTGGTTTGTATACTTACCCATTATTTATAGTAGGTTGGTATGGAATGATTTCTATCTGCATTGGCTTGTTTAGATTTTTCTTGATGGAGGGTTTGTAATGAACAAATGTTGGAAACATCAATAATGCTGCTGTTATATTAACCACTGCATCTGAATGTAGTATGATTTGGTCAGGAGTATGGCGGTTGTCGCTGCAGTCGTAGATTCGAACTTTCCATTTAGAAATGTCAACAAAATATAAATACCATGTGTTGCCTGGATACGAACATGGAATTAATAGATATTTGCATCGTAGCCACGATCGACCGTCTGTAGGCAAACCCCCGTTTATGTATTGGTGTAAAATGGGTCCATTTTGTATTCGTCTTATAAGATCTATATTCTGATTGTTTAGGTGATCCCTTATGGAATTAGTACATTCTTGTTCGTAGTTGAAGTCCAGGACTGCATATTTTTTTGAAGCGGGGGAGGCCTTATCATTGATCAGGCGCCTTAATAATGTCAACTCCAAATCAAGACTCTAATAAAAAAAGATGTAAAATGAATATAATATTTATGGAATTTAATCTGTTATGAGAAATGAATGTAACTAACCGCAGTGGGTATCATTTTGCTTGTGTCTATGATAGCTTTTAGGAAGTCTCTTCCATGCTTTTTATCATATTGATCATCCCAGAATGCTCTGCATAATATACTTTCATTTAGTTCGAAATGAATAAAATTTAAATAAAACTTTTGAAGATGACAAAATAGAAATAGATTGGTTACCTTGAATTATTTTTTTCTATCCAATCTGTAACTGTTTTGTATCTTTCCATACAGTAGTCTTCGAAAGGATAATTTGTTGGTGGTATGGGAGATTGTACCTTTTTTCCTTTGGCTGTCTTTTCTGATGCTTGTGTGGGAATATCGTCAATTTGTTGAGACGATGATGTATGATGTACAGTAGGGCTCATATTGACAGGGCTCATATTGATTGGAGTACTTCCATGAAGAGAATGTACAAGAGACTCCATGTTTGATTGCCATGTGGATAATTTATTGAGAAGATTAGCATTTTGTTCGTTAATGTAGGCATGTACTGAATTGAAATTGGTATCCACATGGTTTTGCATGGCTTGGTATTCTTCTTGTGACTTCTGATTTTGATTAAACAATTCTTTCTGGTGTTGAAGAATTGTTTCGTAGCAGTGTTGATGTCTATTTGATTGTTGTACAATGGTCGTTTCCAAGTTGTTGTACATGTTGTTGCATAACTCAGACACGTCTGATATAATCTGTTGTCTATGTGTGCCTAAGATTTGCTCCATTTCTTCTCTTGTGATATAGTTAGAGTTAATATGAGTAGAGGTTGAGGTAGTTGGAATGAAAGTAGGATGAGTAGGTGAAGTGGTATCAGGTTGGTGGATTTGTTGAGGAATACTGTTTAGTTCTTCTGTGACAATCCTGTGAAGTATACTATGTTCATTGTCTTCTGGTAGTGAAAGAGTTGTATACCAAATTGTTTGTAACTCTTCGTTTGTGGGTCGCAATATTGTATTTGTTACAACCTGTAAGTGTAATAAAATAGTTAGATAATGTGTTTTAATTTTTTCAGAAGTAAAAAGCAAAGTACGTTATAAGGAATGTAATGAATACGTAAAATACCTTGTGGGTAGACAAAAAATGCTTAATTTCATTTTCTGTAAAGTATTTATGTGGCCTCCATTTGTACATTCTTGGTGCTCGTGTTGTTCTACCTCTAGGTTGTCCAAATTTGCGGCCAATTCGTGGAAATGCCTCATATATCCAGTACTTATATAAATGAAAATATATATCAGATATATAAAGTAATAAATTAGTGAATAAAATTATATATAGAATACTAAAAATAAGAAAAAAGAAGAATAATACCTGGAATGCAAGTGAGTATCCATGGAGTGAATATTTGGATTCGAGTTCTTCATTCTGATGCATTCTCTGTATTCTTTGTACATGTGATGCTTGTAATGATTTTAGTAGAACTATATATGCTTCACGACCCCATGGATATGTCAGGAAGGCATCAATATTTTCAACCATGGATAAAGTTCTTTGGTTAATATATCTTCCCGTAGGTTTCAAAATACATTCCACGAACATTACTAGGCCAAGTTTGAATTTATCTTCTTCGTTTTGACAAAGGTGAAATGCTTCAGCTAGCATTGTCATTTTGATTCTGCTCATACCATTGAAGTACTCATTTTTAAGTCGATTATTAGTAAATTCAAATTCTAGTGGTACTTCATGGCAAGGCAATCCTGTTATGAGGCAAAACTCATGTATGCTAAAGCGGGCTAACTGGTCATCTAACTTTATCCAGATTTCATTATTTTTACTACAATTGACAAGACGCATTATAAACTCATGAACCAATTTACCACTAAATTGTTGTTCTTCTTCAGATCTATGGTAAATACTGTATATGAATGCATGAAAGTTACTACCCATCAAATGTGCCTGTTGTTCTGCATTGATGAGCTCAAAAAAA
>CAIGRO010098884.1:0-22573 GCA_903798355.1 Fraxinus baroniana | reverse complement strand
AAACGGCAACATTTAAAAAACGCTGTCGTAGAGTAACGGCGACATTTAAAAAACGTTGCCGTAGAATAACGGCGACAATTCTAAAACGCTGCCGTATAGTAATGGCAACATTTAAAAAACGCTGCCATGGAGTACCGGCGACATTTAAAAAAAGTTCCCGTAGAGTAACGGCGACAATTCTAAAACGTTGCCGTTTACGGCAACGTTTAAAAAAAAACGTTGCCGAAAGTAAATTGTAACGTTTTTTAAACGTTGCTAAAACTTGTATTTTGCAACATTTAAAAAACATTGCAATTTACTTTCGGCAACGTTTTTTAAACGTTGCCGTTACTATATGGCAACGTTTTTTTTAAGCTTTTGCAACGGTTTATAAACGTTGATGTATCCTTATTGTCTATGGCAACACTGAAACCCGCAACACATGCAAAAACATTGCAAAAAGGTTTTAACAACATTTTTCGAACGTTGCAAAAACTGAAATTTGTTGTTGTGGCAGTATCTAACTTACTTATGTTTCTACAAATGCAATTTATGGAAGTATAGGCAAGTTCATCAGTTTCATTTTTCTGATCAGCAGTCATAGTTTTAAGCAATTTAGTAGTTATTTCTTTAGAAACATTTTGTTGTACACAGAAGTTCCCAGATCAAGGCCCAATTTGGAACACCTCTAAATCACAGGATCACACATTTCCAAAATAAAACATTGTATGTAATGATGTAAGATTACACAGTTAAAGTAAGAACCCAAGGAAAGAAAATAGTCACAGAGTAGAGTTTCAGTTAAAATCGGAAGTAATCCTTACATAGAAGGAAAATAAAACACCCTTCAAGAAGTTTCCACTTGTAAAATTCCAGTCAAGAAACCTCAAGTTTTGGTCACCAGTATACAAGATTTGGGGTTTCAACCTCAATTTAAAATTCAGAAACAACAAGAACAAAAGTCAGTGAGTGATTTTGTAACCAAAAACTGCCATTAAAGAAAAACCGTTCAATATGTTTAGATCTAGGGGTTTTGAAAATACCAGATCTAAACAGGTCAAACAAAAATTACTGAGAAAAAAAATTTTATTGTTCGAAACTTCAATCGAAGGCTTAACATATGTTTGAATCACTAGATCTAACAAAATAGACCTAGGATTTTTGGGGGGGAGGGGGGATTTAGATCTTGAAAAGATCGAACCCAAAACAACTATGAAAATTAGTTTTTCACAGTGACCAACGGATGTCCAAGATTAACTTACATAGGCTCTGATATAACTGCTATACAAAATAAAGATTACAATATAAACACCAACTTCTCAAGATCTAAAACTATTACGACCAGAATCAATCACCAAATCATAAGGTATCGAAGATTCGAGCTCAGATTATTGTAACCTTTTGAATCACAGTGGCCCCAAGAACCCTGACCCAAAAGACCCAATGAACCTACTACAATGGACTGTTTTACCTAATCACAAGACCATTACATTCTTCTCTCAAACAGAAAAACAAAGACTCACTCAAGAATTTACTAACCAAAAGTTACAATCAAAGAAGAAGACGAACAGAAGGCAACAGAGAGAAAACCCTAGCTTCTTAGAAAACAAATAAACGGACTAAATGAAAACAAACACAAAGGAAGTACTTATACCATTTATGACCACCGTTGATGTTGGATGAAGATCAATAGCCCATAGCAACTAACACTAACCATTTCAATAACAATTAAAATTGCTATTTAGAAATGCGACTTAGGTCTTGTATTGGGTTCGGGTCTTGGGCCAAACTCATGAATTTATCATGCAATAGGTTCTTACCAACCTTTAGACCCATGTGTCATCATAGCCCAAGGAGAATAAATAGGATAACAACATGGCATCACAACCCAACACACTAATTCTGAGATCGTAAAGGGTCAGGTCTTCTGTGGCACCTTTAATAGAACCTTCTAATATTCTTGGATATACCCAATTCAAACATATTTCCCTCTCATGCTAGATTCTAGAAGTACTTCTTTTAACTTAAGATAGCAATAATGTAGCTTCAACTTCTAATGATCTCAGTATTCCATTTCTTCCATAGGTGATAAATGACAATGGATAGGGTTATGGTTATTGATACATTGAGTGAAGTTATCTAGTGGTAGTTCTTTCATAATCACTTATTCATTTATGGTATTTATTTAGGTAAGTTAGCAATTAACTGGGTAGCTGACTCTCTTATTCAGCCTTATGTCCCTTGTATATCTAATCATTCTTCTTCGACGTTGATTACAATTATAGGTGATATTAACTTTGGCTTCAAGTATTCTTTTTTTTCTGAATGCAACATGAGAAATTCCATTTTTTGGTTTAAGAACTTAAGACTAAATAAATAGCATATACTTTGAGATCCAGATTCTGCATGTACGGAATAGAGTACTTGATTGGAACCTAATTGGTTTTCAGGCACTCAAAAGTGGACATTTGGGAGTACTTTTATTGTATTGATTATCTGTACAATTCTTTTAGGAGAAAGATGATGTTGGATAGCTATTGGAGAAATTAAGTGAAATTGGATGAAAAGAAGCTAAATTGAACAAACTATGGAATGTGGGGACCAAGGTGTCAAGATTAAGAAAATGAAGGACTTTCAATGCAAATTAAGAAGGGACTTGAATTGAACAAAATAAGAAAGTCGAGGACCAAATAGAAGAGGAGAAGCAGTCATAGCCGATCACAAGAGTATCTTGTATCTAACTTGAGGCTAATTCGATTATCCTATGCGTTTCCACCCTACAACTACATGGTATCACATGCCAGTAGAGCTTCTGTTTCTAATTTAAGTTGGATTCTTCGTGGAAAGCAATTGGGACATGTTTTTAACCTAATTTGGGAGGCCATATTCAAGATTATTCATCTTATAGCTAGGAAGAAGAGCAATCTAGAGTAAAAAATATATAAAACACATCATACCTTCAAGATTCTTGCTTCAAGATCGAAAATATCAAGCAATTAGATTGAGATTTCTTGGAGACTCCGTTGAAGAATTTCGGAGGGAAGAAAATTCATCGTCAACCTTCTTTCAATGTGTATAAAGTTATTATGAAAATGTTAGGCTAAATCCATTGTTCTTAAGATGATGATGTAAACAGTTGGTGTTTTAATTCAAACATTTCTTCTTTGAATACCAATGGTGAGTATAAAAGAATCAAATCTTTTATACTATTGTCTAGGTGATTGCTTTAAGCCATATAAATATCTTTTCAAGAAGCACACATGATTTATCTTAGTTTGTCTTTAAAATCTTTTGGTTGATTCATAAAGACTTGCTCGTTAAGTTTACCATGAGAAAGCAATTTTTATGTCAAGTTGTTCAAGTTCCTAGTCAAAATATGTAACCAATGCAAGCATGACCCTAATAATGGTGTACTTAACAACTGACAAAAAATCTCGTTATAATCAATCCCTTCCTTCTGTATGTACCCCTTGGCCACTAACCTAACTTTAAATCTTAAGGGTTCAGATACGCTAGTACCCTCCTTAACCTTAAAAACACGCTTACAATCAACTGTAGATTTATTCTTAGTTCTAGGTACTAGTTCCCAAATTTGATTCTTTTGAGAGGAATTTATCTCATCTTTCATTCCCTTAAACCACTCTTCCAATTCTTCACTCTTCATCGCCTCCTCAAAGGTTTTTAGCTCTTTATTAGCTAGCTCCTTATAGCTAGCATGAGTGGAAGATAACTCAGATTCATACTCAAATCTTCTAGGTGCTCTAGACTGTCTTCTCTCTATCCCTAGCTAACTTATAATCTACTAAGGGATTCTCTTCCTCAGTATGCTCTTCTATCACTATTTCCTCCATATTCTCTACCTCATGTTGTTGAACCTGGGTCTCCACCTCACTAGCGGTAGCAAGGACGAATGTACTAAGTTTTCCTAACTCCACCTTCAGCTTATCTCTCTCTCTTCACCTTGTTCTTCTTTACTCACAGGTTCAGATTCAATTTTAAGACACGACATTTCATCCTCATTGAATGTAACATCTCTACTCAAAATAATTTTAACCCCTTTTTTACTTCTATTCCATAACCTGTAACCCTTGACACCCTCAAGGTAACCTAAAAAACACATTTTCTAGCTCTAAATTCAAACTTTTCCTCACTTTGACGAGAAAATACAGCATAGCCAAAAATTCTAAGCATAGAATAATCACTTAATTTATCAAACCATTTTTCATAAGGAGTATCACCATTCAATGCAGTAGATGGAGACAACTTAATCAAATAACAAGCAGTCATAATAGCTTCTCCCCAAAAAGACTTTGAGAAACCAAACCTTAATATCATGCAATGCACTTTATCAAGTATTGTTCTATTCATCCTTTTAGCTACCCCGTTTTGCTGGAGAGTTTAAGGAATGGTCTTATACCTTGTTATTCCATTTTCTTTACACATATTGTCAAATTCAGTGTTACAAAACTCTAAATCATTATCAGTTCTCAAAAACTTGATCATCTTGCCAATTTGATTCTCAACTTGTCTTTTCAATTATTAAAGTTGTGGAAAGTAACAAACTTATCCTTTAAAAGATAAACTCATACTTTTCTCGTCTAATCATCAATGATAGACAAGAAATACTTATTTTCACCCGATGTGGGACTACTAGCGGGACCACACAAGTCTGAATGCACATGTTCAATCATGCATTTAGTTTTATGAATACTCGTGGAGAAAAAAGTTTTATGATGCTCACCAAACACACAGCGATTACAGATAGATAAATCTGACACACGGTCATTACCAAAGCACATTTTTCATTAAGAAGTTTAAGCTCTATGGTGTTTATGGTGACAGAAAGACAAATCAGACACACAGTCATTTCCAAAAGCACCTTTTTCATTAAGAAACTTAGTCCCCTTAATACCCACATGTGCTAGTCTATTGTGTCATTTATGTATGTGATCGGCCTTAGTAGAAGAGATAGAGGAATCTAAGTCTCTTCTCACTTCCCTAATCAAGATATAAATATCATTTTTTCTTTATTCCCTTAATAGAAACAAGTGTACTCTTAACCATTTTTAAAATTCAATTTCTAATTTTACGAGTGAAATCAGGTTTCTCACGCCTTTCTACTGAGATTAAATTTCTAAACAGTTCAAAAATGTATCTAACATTTTTTAAAATATACACAAAACTAAAGTAATATTATCAATTCCAACAATAGTATAAGCAGAGTTGTTTCATAGTACAACATACCCATCATTTGATTCATGCAAATTTTCAAACCAATCATTTTGTGAAGTCACATGAAAAGATGCACCAGAATCAAGTATTCACTTATATAAACAAGAATTGGCAGTTTTCAATTCAGCAAGATAAGCAATAGAACTTGTAATCATATAAACCTCACCATCATCAGTATTGGAAATAGAAGACAACACATTTACATCATTTCTTTCCTTACCCTTTAGCTTACCCTTCTCTTTATAGCAATCTTTATAAAATGTCTCGTGTTCCCACAGCCATAGCATTTCTTGACATTGGTCATAGATATTGATCTAGACCTACCATTGTCCTCCTTTTTACCTCTATTACTACTTGACTCGCCACCACTTTAGAAACCATCATGATTGTTTTACCTAAATTGAGTTCTACCTCTCATCATGTGAACCTCGCCGTTTTTCTTATCATGTTTTTCAACTCTAATCTCCATATTCTTATTTCTAAGGGATTCAATGATGATTTCAAGCATCAAAGTGTCCAAGCGCACTTAATCGCATTCTTAACTTCCTTATAAGTATCAGGTATAGAATTAAGCAAAATTATAATCTTGTAAGTATCAGACACTGACTCTTCACATTTAAAAATATCTTAAGCAAGTTTGTTAAATATGTCTAGATTGTCATCAAGATCCTTTGAAGGATCCATTTTAAAACTAAAAATCGTTCAAGTAAGTCAAGCTTGTTCGGAGTGTATTAGAGCAAACACAAGTCTTCCAATTTTATACAAAGTCCTTTAGTGGTTTCCAGTTTACCCACTTTTCTCAAAACGGTGTTAGAAAAATGTAAAATGATTGGAATATAAGCAAGCTCATTAGCTTCTTCTTTTTGTTCTTTTGAAAAATCGGCAAGAAAATTGTCATCAATGGCTTTTGAAACCTTTTGTTGAACTAAAATTTCTTTCATTTTTTGTTACTATATTGGAAAATCACATTTTTCGTTAAAAAGTCCCCAAATCAAATTGTGGGTTGTCATTTTAATAATCAATCAGAAAATACACAAAATCACAATCAAGCCACGCAAAGTAGACCTAGTGTCGCAAACAGTATGAATTGTTTCAGATTCCCAAGGTTTTGTAATACTCTCGATCTTAGATTAAGAGAATGTTCAAACAGGTAAGGTATTCTAATAAATTAACAGTTCAACAAGAGATATGTCGACCAAATAGTTTGACACACAAATACATCACAAAGAAATTACGTTGATGTTTATTAAATGAACAATTTAATCATGTAACAATTAAAGGCAAGCTATTCCTAATTTCTAGCACGTGCAATAGTTGCCCCCACACAATAATCACAATCCTATTGTCACCCCACATGATAGCGTGCTAGTGCTGGAAATTAAACGAGATAAGTCAATTTACCATAGTAGACTAACCTGAGTCCATAAATAATGAGATATGTGAATTTCTCACTTTAGGGCACCACTATTCGCCCTAAAGTCTCCAACAACTATGGCAACCAATCGAGCAAAAAATCGAATCACAAACGCGCAAGGGCAAAATCGTCTTATTTCACTATATAACCTGAAACAGAAAACTTACAACACCAAATCGTTAGAAATCACGTTAGAAGTATTCTACCTGAAGAAATCTTCCCCAGATGACTTCGAATGTACCTTCACGCTCCACCCTTGGAATCTTTATGATCTATCGCCGCACGTGCACCACTGTCAACTGCGTCTCCACTTGCAAAGTCTGCATGTGGTTTTGGATTCTTCAACCTGCCACTGGTTTTGCGGGAAAATACAGTTGGAGGTACGATTTTTGAGAAGAAAACTAGATAGATTTTTCTATCTGTCTTTCTGTCAGATTTCTGGATGTTTCTTGTCGAATCTTCATCGAAATTCACACAAACGTAGCTCGGATACCATTGTGAAGAGAAATAATGGTTACCTAAGGCTTTTCGAGCTCAATTTTATCAAAAACCACCGAGATCGACATCACCAAATAATAAATCAATATCCTACAACCTTCACCCAACTTTGATTGCTTTTGTATTGCCCACAAATGACACAAAATGAAAGGTTATTGTAGTTACGAAGGCTAAAAGAAACAAGGAGAAAAACACTACAGCAAGAAGCACAAAGCAGAGACAGAGCAACCATATTTATCTCAAAAAGGGCTAGGGCAATAATGGTTACCTAAGGTTTCCTTGCTCAGTTTTATCAAAAACCACCGAGATCGTGACCACCAAATAACAACTCAATATCCTACAACCTTTACCCAACTCCGATTGCTTTTGTATTGCTCACAAATGACACAAAATGAAAGGTTATTGTAGCCACAAAAGGCTAAAAGAAACAAGGAGAAAAATGCTGCAGTAGGAAGCACAAAGCAGAGACAGAGCAACCGGATTTATCTCAAAAGGGGCGAGGGGAATAATGTATTTTTTCTCAAGGCAAAGAGGCTGCCCATAAATAATATTATATTTTAAGTTAAGTATTGTATTAGCCCAAAAGGAAGACATTAATAGATAACCAATAAGTGGGTCAAATACCAAAAGCCGTCCAAGGAGTGAAGGGTCGGGCCATGGACATCTCTAATTTAATTATGCTACTTCCAATTACCCAAAATAGTTATAGGTTCATTTCATTCCATTTGAGTTATCGATATTTCACTTCAGTCATTTGGTCGATGTCGTCTGAATAACTAATGATTTAACATCATAGCTCGATTGGTCATTTGACAATGATTTGTCTTACATTATCAATGAATCGGTACACTCTTGGGCAGAGGCGGAGGTACATACGGGCAAGGGTGGGCCACTGCACACCCAATTTTTTTGAATTTTTTTTAATTTAAAAAAATAGGAAAAAGAATCATTGGGTGAGGCAATTTTTTCCCATTGAAATAGCTTAAAATCATACCCATCCATCTTCCCTCTTTCTCAAATATTTTGCAAATTCGATTCCAATCGGCGGTCAATCATCGACATCGTCCACCATCAACCGTACTCGAGTTTGTTGCTCTTTCTCCACCATCTTCTAATTCTCCTCTTCTATTGGAGGTATTTCTATAGGAAAAGTGAATTCAACAAGTTAGTGCGTTAGGCTCTTGAACTGATTTTTTTGTGACCATTTTGCAAATTTTTCACTATTTTTGTGCTTATGAATCAGTTAGAATTCGGTCTATGGTGGTTGTTGTAGCTGTGTTTGTGAGTCAATGAATTATTTTCAAACAAGCTAGCAGATTATATGGCAAGTAAAGCAGGAAGCAACAATTAATTTGCATAATAATAACGACAATAACAGTAACAATGATTACAACAATGATAACTTAAGCTTCAAAGTTCAAACCAAGCCTGAATATATGTCTATATCATATGCTTCTGACTTCCTGTCCATTCAGTTTAAGGTTTATCCCTTCATTGATAGAGCTTTTGGAAACCAGGAGAAGAAACCCCCAAAAAAATAAAAATAAAAAAAATAAAAACCTATTGAGATGGAACTTGTGAATTCAATGCCAGAGAGAGACCTAAAACATTTAGGCAACCTTATAAGCCACTAATTTTCCATGTAGGATGACTTGTTTTCTTTCTCTAACACCCCTTGCAAGTGCAATCTAGATTTTGGTTAACAAGTGGACTTGTAGATTAGGAGAACAATTATATAGCCTATGTGGGCTTAAGTTATTTGGTGCTAAAGTTATTAGATTAGGAGAACAATTGCATACGTTGACATGCTAAAGTTATTTGGTGCTAATGGTATTAGTTGACTTACTAAAATTTTGTCAATGCCATGAAATTAGTAAAAACTTATAAGAGAACAACTCAATGCAATGAGAGACAATGGATGAGACTCTTTTCTTGAAACGGTTTTCTCTCTCTTTCAAAAGCAATAAATTGATGTTCCTAACATGAATGCTACATATATATACCTCCAGGTCGTTCACGGCGTAACACACCAAAAATGACAAATTTACATGATTTACGTGTGGATTGCTTTTATGCCGTATTTGATATGCAACTTCAAGAGTTGAATGGTCATTTTTTTAAGGTGGACAGTGAATTGTGCTATTGTATAGCATGTTTATGTCAAGATGATTCGTTTTGTGCTTTCAACAAGAACAAACTAATTCGACTTGATGAGTATTATCTTGAAGATTATTTACTAATAGATCTTTCTACACTTGATGATCAGCTTGAAACATTATTTTTGATACGCGTACAAATGAAAACTTTAGAGGATTATGGGGTCTTACTAATCTTGCAAAGAAGCTTGTTGTGACGAAGAAAAATGAAATATATCCATTGCTATATAGGCTTGTGACATCGGTATTGATTCTTCCCGTTGCTACTGCTATTGTTGAGATGGTATTTTCTGCGATGAATCTTGTCAAGACTCGATTGAGCAATCGAATTGGAGATAAGTGGTTGAATAACAATTTAGTTGTATATATTGAGAAGGATATATTTAAAGAAATTGATAATGATTTAATTATACGGCGTTTTCAAAATATAAAAACACGTCACAAATAATTATAGTAATGTATCACTACTATGCTATATTATTTATAATAATTTTTGTTATACAACTTTTGCCCACCTAAAGAAAATATCCATCTCGCCATTGCTTGTGGGATTTCAACCAAACAACAGAGAACTACCATCTCTCCACAGTATTTTTTTGTATGCTTATGTAAAACTAGTTAACAGTAAACATTCATAGCAATTAGAAAGTGTGCTGGATAAGATTCATTGGAGAAGAAACAACATCAATTTAGAGAATTCATTCAAAAAAAATAAAATTAAAAAGAGATATATTATCACGCGAGGATAGAGCAAGAGATGAAAGTATTTTGAAGAGAAGATTATTCTGGAGGGTGGTGGCAGTAATACGTGCAGATGCAATGGCTTCCACTGCATTTTCCTGTCCCGAGCGGCTTTTCTGAACATTTTGCCATACATTTTTGCAAGTCACAATTATCTGAATTCGTTTCTTTATGGCAACGATGCTCTGGAATCCAAACCCTATTAGCATTACTCATCTGCCAAGCTGCAGTGAAAAATTCAACTATTACACCATCAATTTAAAAGGAAAGAAATAGAGAGAGCAAAAATAAAATAAAGAGAACCTGAAGAGAAAGCGAGCATGATGAAGACAAAGACTGCAGATGATGTCTTCATTCTCAACTCCAAGAATTCTCTTCAAAACTATTACCTCGATACCTTTTGTATAAGAAAGAAAAAAGAAATAGATATTAAAAGGAAAAACTTAATTCACTATATGCACTATTTATATACTTAGCCCTGATGAGTTTTGGAATTATAATTTTTTGGAAAATATGTAGTTAAAAAGTAGGGAAAAAAAAAAGGTCTTTAATTTGCATACAAAATATTTTATTGTAAGATTGTGTGATTAAAAATGAGGAAAGAAAAATTCATTCATACGTTTCATTTCATGTGACCCTCAATTTTTATTTACGTCTATCAAAATCTACGAAGACCCTAATTTTTAACCAAACCAAACAGTAGTTCAATGAGTTGTTTACTCCAGCACAAGTTCTTTTCTTTGCATTCACTCCTATTTCCTTTTCCTAAATACTTCTGTTTTATATTTCTCATATCTGATTAAAATTATTACTTCTTTCGTGTATGGTATTCTTTATTATTCCCCTTTCTTTATTTAGATGACCCGCCACTTTAACGCAGCTTACGCACTACCATAGAAATTATATTGAAAATCAACTGACTCGATACATAATGAGCTTCGAATCTCCAAACGGATGCATGAAATAAAATGAGAAATGTCGGTTTGATTAGAATAATGCTACGTAGCTCCTCCACTGTCACAGCTATTCCAAAGTTCCAACTATCAAAAACTCGTGAAGTTGCCCAACATGAAAAAAGTCTAGCAACAAAAGATCTCCACAAGAAATTGACCCAGCCATTTAATAGAAACCTTCATTTCATTCATTCAAACAACTCGTCAATGAACCAAGTTCATTTTTTTTTATGGAATGAAGACTCAGAATAGAGCTAATGTCAAAAGTAGAAAGTAAACTCAACTAATACACTCGTCATCGTTCCAAGAAAATTAATAGAGCAAGAACACCGAATAAATATGCTTAATAACCACCCTTGAGATCATTGACCACATCGTAGGGGATTGGTGTCACTGTTTCTAAAGTTGCACCTTCCACCATGAAGCCAGGTTTAGGGCCCTTTGGCTGCCTCTTAGTGCTTATCACTTCCCCTCTAGCTTTTGCTTCCGCTTTTAATGCATCATTTCTCTTGATCCTTTGCAGGAATTCCTCATGGCAGCGTGAGGGCTGTACATGCTCAACACGGACATGGATCCTCTTCCTTATTATGCGATTACCGACCTGCATTTTAAACCATAAAACCATGTAGTTGAGTAGACCATCAAATAACAAAAGAAAGATCCACCAATTATGCATCAACTGTTAAAAGCAACTATCAATTCTTTCTGACATCAGTTCCATGTAAAGGAAGAACGTCACTAGGAGAAAAAGGACATTAGCATGAAAATGGGAAGGAATAAAACTCAAAATTTCAGGAACATTTGCATATAGTTGGCAGACAGACCAATAATCCAGTATCAGGAACAAAATTCAAAATTGAGGGAAAATAGCATATAAGATGGCACTGAAAGAAAGAGAATATTAAGATACAAAAGCCCTTAACATACCAAACTCATACAGCTTGAAAAAAACTTTTGACTTCACCTTCCACAGTTTACAGATGCAGCATTTACGCAAAAGAAATGGACA
Organism: Fraxinus baroniana; assembly: GCA_903798355.1. Lineage (NCBI taxonomy): Eukaryota > Viridiplantae > Streptophyta > Magnoliopsida > Lamiales > Oleaceae > Fraxinus > Fraxinus baroniana. Next base: position 10,591 of record CAIGRO010098884.1, on the reverse strand, counting down.
AGATACAGTAAACAGCATCAGCTTCTACATAGGCAGTTGTTGCACATTTTACACATTTAAAATGTTAAAATTTTATCCCCTTCACTTTTTCTAAGTTCACATTTGTGTGCCAAATCACAATTGTTGAGCACTATTTTTTCAATTAATTGTTAAAACTTATTTGCCAAATGCAAAATCATGAAATTAGAAAAATAAATCAGTGTTTAAGAGTTTACTTCCCCTTCTCCAAGTACGACAAATACATTAAGCAAACAAGCATATTAAACTTCATCTATAAGTAAAAACTTTTAAGAAGAGCCGTATGTATAGAGCATTCCTTCTTAAATTAAATACCCAAACAGGTACCAGAATCGAGAACCAAACAACCGAAAAGTTCGGTTCGATTCTCGGCTCCAAACCCAGAACCGAAGAAGAGCCGAATATCCCTAATTTTTTTAATTTTAATAAACCAAATTATTTTATTTTTTTATAAATAAATTTGTTAGCTAATTGTTTTAACCCAAACTTAAAATATGATTTCCATATTTCTAATTTAAAGCTCAAACCCTAGTTAATCAAATTGACATAAGCTTATCAAAATCTCTTATTCTACCTATTGCTGTTCTGGAAAAATTGAATTGGAAGCTCGGCTGCACCTTTTTTTATTAAAATATGAGCTCGCTATCTTCCTCTTCCTGTGATTTTAAAAGCCAAATCTTTGAAAAACTCAACAAAGAGAGATGCAAAAGATATCACAAAATTGAAATACGTTATTTTGTAAGAGCTAAAATTGAACATATCATTAGTTAAATTAATGTAGCGTTATAAATATTAAAAAAAAAAATATTGTATGGAACTCGGGAACCGAACCGAACTCGAACGAGTCCATTATGCTTTGGATTGCTCAACTGCTGGGAAACTCCTGCTACTAGCTGATCAACATAAGTGTTAGGAAACAATTCTGTAATATGATGATGTTGTAAAATATCACTCGGTATTCAATGGAAGATTAAGACAATTTGTTTATGGAATGAGTACAAGAAACAAAATTAAATGACCAAATCCAAGTCATTCGAGAGGCCTGGAACTCTCCGCCTAACTCAACAAACTACTCAATCAATGAATTCTCTACTCCCTCTCCCCCTCACATTTATTGGTGTTTCACTCAACTGACTCACCACCCTTTCCCCGCTTAAGGAGAAACAAACTAACTAACTGCAGGTAAACAACATACTGCCCCTGCTACTAGGATGACCCTTGTTACTCTGGTGACTTGGCTGCCTCTTTGTTAATCATAGTTCCCTTCTTATTTCTACTTGCATATGTGAGAGGTCTATCACAGGTGAGTACATGGAACCATTCAAATTCACATAAGATGCACATATACTATAAGAATTAAGATATGCAAACAAACATGACATAGCCACAACTCCCCAACCCCCGAAACAAAAGAAAACAAAACAAAACTACAAGAGTAAGCATGAATTGAGTCAATAACCAGCAAAACCACAAATTTGTTCATATAACAAACTCAAACTTATATGTGCTCAAATCTGAACCAGTCATTTCCAAAATTAATTAACTATAATATCCACTTCGTCACCAAATAACCACACAAATATACTAAATACAAATATGTAAGTCTACCAAAAGGGGAAAAAAAAAAGCTTATAAAAGCAAAACCAGTTCGACGTGGACTAATATAAACTCGATTAAACGAACGGTGATTAAGAAACAGTATCACTCAAAACATATTCACACAAAATGTAGATACAAAATACGTACTATAAATTATTTAGACCTGTTTGTTGACTTCAACACCTATGGCACGTTTTGTGACGTTCCAGACGCGGCCCGTGCGGCCATGGTAGAACTTGTGGGGCATGCCCTTGTGAATTGACCCGTTCACCTTGACATCGACATAGTCTCCGATCTTGTAGGTCCGCAAGTAGATAGAGAGGGGTGTCGGGCCCTTCTTCCTGAAAGGCCTCGCGAAAAGATCCCGAGTCCTCGACCTTAATCCGTGTCCGGCAGGCATATTTGCGTTTCACTCTCTCTCTCTTGCTTTTGCGAGTTCCGTTCCCACGCTTCTTTTCGACTGCTAGAACCGAATAAAAAAACCCTAAACCAACGATAATGCCTTGCGATTTGAAGTGGCTAGGGTTTTTGGATGGCAGCGGCCCAAAGTCTGTATGGGCTTTTTATTTACGGACAACTTACCAAAATACTTTTCAAATAAGAATCTTTTGAAAATCACTAGTCAGATGCACGTGTCGTATTATAATTGATTACGTAATATCGTTGACTAATTTTTTATTCTTTTTGAAGACATCTCTAATTAAATCTTATTTAACAAAACTTTTTCAATAGAAAACCTTAAAGTTACAACGAAAAATAAACAAATAAAAAAATGAAAATTAGAAACAAAAGGGAAAATTATTCATCATAAACAACCAATATAAATCAATTCAAATTTAAAAACACTCATACACTAAAAAACTACCAAGATATTGTTATTTCTTCCTCAATTTTCTTGAAGTACAAATATTTAGAGGTCTTGTATATCACATTTTAAATTTTTTTAGGGTGGGTAGAAAAGAAAAAATTAACTATTATGATTTTACGTTTAATAATTGAAGATAATTTTTATATTTAAACTTAATCAACAATATATTTATTATTATCACATTTTAAGTTTTTTTAAAAAAAACTTAAATTGATCCAAATGGATATTCATATCGTGAAATATCAAATCAAACGTTGCAGGAAAAATAAAATTCGAAAAAATGACACTGAAATGGGGTTGAGATTGAAAAAAAAAACATAAACAATCACGACTTTAGCTTTCACAATTAATTTAAAATTATTTTAAATATTTAAAATTTATCGATCATATATTTATCATGGCTGCACTTCAACATTTTAAACAAATTTTAAATCGTTTAAAATGCATATTTGTAACTTAAAATATTGAATGAAACGTAAAAAAAATATAAAAAAAAAAATTAGCTTAATTTAAGATAAAAACTGAACTAAAATGAAATTGAGATAAATTAATGTCAGTATGGGGGTTGAGGGTAGGTAAAAAAGGAAAATTAAAGATTATAATTTTACGTTTAATAATTTAAGATAAAATACTGAATGAAAAATAAATTAAAAAATGGCTTAATTTAAGATAAAAATTGAAAAAAAAAATGAAATTGTGAGAAATTAGTGTGAGTATGGGAGTTGTGGGTGGGTAGAAAGAAAATTAACGATTATGACTTTATGTTTAATAATTTAAGATAATTTTTATATTTCAACTTAATCGACAATATATTTATTATTATCACATTGTAAATTTTTTTTAAAAAAAATTAAATCGATCGAAATATATATTCATATCGTGAAATATCGAATCAAACGTTGTAGGAAAAATAAAATTCGAAACAAGGAATTGAAATGGGGTTGAGATTTAAAAGAAATATAAACAATTATGACTTTACGCTTCACAATTAATGTAAAATTATTTTTGATATTTAAAATTTATCAACCATATATTTATCATGACCGCACTTCAATATTTTCAACAAATTTTAAATTACTTAAAACGCATATTTGTAACTTAAAATAATGAATTAAATGTAAAAAAGAAAAAAAATTGATCGAAATGGGTATATTCATATCGTGAAATATCGAATCAGACGATGTAGGAAAAATAAAGTTCGAAAAAATGATATTAGAATGGAGTTGAGATTGAAAAAAAAAATATAAACAATTACGACTTTACACTTCACAATTAATGTAAAATTATTTTTTATATTTATCATGGCCGCACTTCAACATTTTCAACAAATTTTAAATCGTTTAAACGCATATTTGTAACTTAAAATATTGAAGCAAGCGTTTTAAAAAAAAATCGGCTTAGATGGCTTAGTCGAGCCGAGCCAGAAATCCATTCGACTCGACTCAATGATACTTAGAAAAAAAAAATCCGGCTCAGCCGGCTTAACCGAGCCGAGCCGAACAGCCATTCAACTCGGCTCGCGGCTTATGAACTGTGTGGGAAAAGAGATTCTTTGATTATAGTAGTGATATGAAAAATATTTTTGAAATAAAAAATAATGTGTAAAATTAATTGTCACTTTTTGTAAACAATAAAAAAAAAAAAATTGACACGGTATCACTTTTAAAGTTAAGTAATGTCGCTTTTATTTTTAATAAAATATGTTCACTCAAAAAAGTGATAGAAATTTTAAAGAATTAACAAAAAGAGTAACGAACACTAAAAAAGTGATAAAAATTCAATAAAAAGTGACAAACAATAAAAAAAAAGTGATAGAAATTCAAAAAAGATGACGAATACTCAAAAAATGACAAAATTAAAAAAAAANAAAAAAGTGATAGAAATTTTAAAGAATTAACAAAAAGAGTAACGAACACTAAAAAAGTGATAAAAATTCAATAAAAAGTGACAAACAATAAAAAAAAAAGTGATAGAAATTCAAAAAAGATGACGAATACAAAAAAAATGACAAAATTAAAAAAAAAAAAAAAAAAAAAAGTGACAATATCAATTAAAATATTAGAATCAATTCAATAAAGTTACAAAAACTTATATACAAAAAGGGGGACAACCATGGTCTCTCATCTTCCTCTGTTCATCATCAAACATCTTTAAATCAGTTTACCGACAAAACATAAATCAAAACGTCAAGCATCTTTAAGTCAATTTATCATCAGTGTCATCTACAAACTCAATCAACCCATTAATCATATAAAAAAAGTTTGGAAGTAAAAATATTGTATAAAATTAATTGTATACAACGTCACTTTTATTAAAAAGTGATGTTTGTTATTCAAAAAAAGTGACACACAATATTAAAAAAGTGATAAAAAAATATTTTTTTTAAAAAAAAGACACGTAAAATCAAAAAAGTGACAAAACATCATTCATCATTTTATGCAATTTCAATCGCTCCTCCACCTCTACGCCCACCACCACTCTCCACCTCCATCAAACATATGTATGCGATTTGTAGAATAAAAGGGGAAAACATTGTTGGCTCTATCACATCTGAGATATATGGGGCGGAAGGTATAGAAAAGCAATATTGATCCACATTAGATTAATTTTAAATGAGAATTTCAAGTAAAACGTAAGCAAACTCAACAATCTAGATTCTACAAGTTACGAAGCTGCCCAACGAAATACATATTAACTAGCAAAATGTTGTTGGATCACGTTTCCAAACTATAATTCCAAGACATTGAATGCAAGGGGATAGAAGAGGCTTAGCACATAGTAAACATATGTAGTTCTAGGGTTTCTGGCATATAGTACATTCTATTTTAAGAGTATCTCCAAGAGACTCTCTAAACATGAAATGTTCTCTATTTTAAAGAGTCGATATTTAAAATCATGCTCCAAAAGACTCCTTAAATTAACATTTTAATTTAGAGAGTGGGTTTGGCTCTTCAAATTTGGAGAGCCAAACTCACTCTCTATAATTAAATACATTCAAAGTGTTTCAATTTTCAATGTAGAAAAATAATAAAATAATCTAAAGAAAAGCTAGTTAAAATTAAAGATAAAGAAAAATAATAAATATTTTTTGAAAAATGTAAAATTAAGTGTTAGATATAAAGATTTTGTTGGAGTACTTCAAAATTTTAACTTTCTAACTTCATAGATACTCTCCAAATGATAGAATATACTCTTTAAAAATAAAGAGTCTCTTGAAAATACTCTTAACATCTCTTTAAATTTATAGATGTTCTCCAAATGATATAATATGCTCTTTAAAAATAGATAGTCTCTTGGAGATGCTCTAATACCTATAAAATCCTATGTCTTTCCTCTAGTAAGTAGCTCAATCATATGAATACATTCTAGCTACAAAATCACACAAGATGGAAGCTACTTACAAGATTGGACTTTTACGAATGAATAAAATCATGGTGTTCATAATACATCAAATTCATATAAAAAAGGGTGAAAAAAAGAATAGAAGAAATTCAGACCACAACGATCTTCACCTGCTCCACCATCATCCTCCCAAAACCCGTTGTTGCTACTTCTCCATGCCGCCAACACAACCACATCCTTCTCTTTCTCCGTCTCCACCACCAATACTAGTGAACCCCAAGCCTAAGCACAAATCCAAGCCATTTACTACTACATCTTCACTTATATTCATTGTCCGGTGAGACAATCGAGGAAAGGTAAGGTATTATCCAAAGAGACAGCATTTATAGAGCCTCGAAAAGCAAGAAGACTGTCATTTTTTATTGGAGTTTACTCAGCAAACATTGTGAAAAGGCAAAAATCGGAAATTAGGCTCGACCACAACTTCCCCAATGCTTTTTCCTAGCTCATTTACTCGAAACTTCAGCTTCTTTTGGCCTTTTATTTGGTTGGGATTGAAGTGCATTTATTTTTCTTCGTAAATTATAGTGTTAGTGATAATTAAAAAGGTGAAAATGTATTAATCAAATTTCAAGTAATGGGCCATGTTGGGCCTAATTATTCCAAAAATTTAAAGGGATGCTTATGAAAATACCCCTAAAATTAAGAGTTGTTGAAAAAATAATATGAAAAGTGTTTTGAAAGTAAAAAATACTGTATAAAATGAAGTGTGACTTTTTATTTAAAAAAAGTGGCATTGTATGTCACTTTCTTATTAAAAAGTGACATATTCAAAAAATTGGCAAAACTAAAATAAGTGACAAACACTTCGTTCCAAAAAAAAGTAAAAAAAGTCTTTAAAAAGTGATGAAGTTAATTTGAGGGTAATTAATGTGGAAATTTGTAACGTCCTCATTTGTTCTGAAAACAAATTGGAACAAAATAATGAATACAAAAACGACAAAATGATTGAAATTGTTGTCTTCAATAAAATGCATAAACAACAACCTTTGTTAAAATGTAAATGACATTTTTTTTTGTTAAAAATGTGACATATCCCTACTCTCTTAAAAGAGGGAACCCACCTGTTACTGTTCATTTGTCAAGCATTTTTCTTGCCCATCTTATCCCTAGTCCATCCATTACCCATCTGCTCATATCTCTTCAAAATAAAAAGGTACTATGGACTTCTTCGTCCCACAATTGTTGACTAAGGAAAGACAAATGGAAGCACACACAATTGTTGACCCAATTTCCATGTGACCTATATTCGATTGATAAAACAAGTTGTATCAAATATGAGTAAAAAGAATAAAACTCCTTAGCATTAATAATTACCATCTTGAGTGATCAATGTATGTAAAAAAAATTCTCCGTGCATCATTGAGACATGGCACTCCACGCACTACGAAGAAATTTTTTTTCTCGATGTTTCCGATGGTTCCACCTTAATAAAATATCAAAATATCTCCCAACATAAAATATGAGCAAAAAGAATAAAACTCCTTAACATTAATAATTACCATCTTTGTAAAAAAGAAATATATTCCCTGTGCACAATGGAGACATGGTAAGCCCAAGAAGAAATCAGATATTCAAAGGCAACATGGTAGAATTAGGAAAAAAAAAAAGCAGAGTTTACGGGGGTTGAGGGGGCAGTGCCCCTTCGTGGTGGTTTGGGGGCAACGCCTCTCACAGGGATCGACCTGACCAGTCAAGTCATGGGGGTTGATGATGTAGCTCCTCCTTGATAGGGTTCGGGGCAACGCCCTCGACGGAGAATTCTAATTTTCATGTATGTATGGAATGTCATTTTTTTATTTTTCATGTAAAAAAAAAAATCAGTAAAAAATATAAGAAAAGCCTTTGTGGTACGCAGAGAGTGTCTCCGCGCACCACAGAGACACCATGTCTCTATAACACAGAGACATAGAAACATGTCCCCATGACACACGGAGACGTGGTTCCTATTCTCCGTGATAAACGGAGACACCATGTCTCCGGATGTCACGGAGACATGGCGCTATGTCTCATTGACATCCGGATATTAGAATAATTTTTTTAATTTATAATTCTTTTTAAATCTTTTCTGTTTATGATAAAAATTTAATTTTACACTTACCGTATTTAAGCTCACCAATTTTGTACTAAGCTACCATAATTGTAGTAAATACTGCTTTTGACCTTACCGTATTTGCACTCATTGTTATGTAAGATAATAATCTTCAAGTACAAGGTTATGTGCAAGATATATGATCATTTAATAAAAAAAAAATTCCATTTTCATTCAATTGAAGAATATTATTGAATAGTTTAGATTTTTGTTAATAAATATCATATAATTAAGTGTTAAATATCGACTTTTTCATTTTTTGTCATTGTGTTTGCACTCACCGTATTTTCTCTTACCAGTTTTGCATCTAATATACTGTATTTGCACCATAAATCATTTTTACACTTACTGTATTGGAGCTCACATTATTCGTGCTTATCGATTTTGAACTAAACTATCGTAATTGCTGTACATATCGTATTTGCACTCATCGTATCTACGCCTACTGGTTTTGCACATAAGATATCGTATTTGTACTGTTTGTGCACCACATGACCTCTACCTTTTTTTTTCCAATTCTATCATGATGCCTCTAAATATCTAATTTCTTCTTCGACAAGCCATCGTCTACTGTACATATACCCACAATTGTTGATTTTACATCCCTACTGTGATCCTGAAGGAAGCCAAAAGGCAAACGGAAACTTCTTCTACACTTGCCCACAACATCAAATCCAAATTCACTACGTCAATTCCCTACCAACTGCCAGGATTTTTTGTACAAAAACTGCCATGATTTTTGTACAAAAAAAATCACTTCGTTGAGCTCACATAAGCAATTGAAACTACAAAAAAAATATAATCCTTCTTATAACCGTTGGTACAAAATTGGCAAATACGTTACAGTTTGCAACTTCTCCTACACCTTCTCTGCTTCAGCTTACAACAACTAATTCATTTGTCGGTCTTCAAATTCCCCACTACAAATATAAGAACACTACAAGGATTTTCACATATGTGTTGCACTCAAGAAATCAGTTTAAATCGAAAATAGGCCTTCGGGTCGCAAGAGTTTTTACGAAAATGCAAGATAAATTACATTCTTGTATGGAAGTTCTCGAATAGATATCCTGAGGTATGTGTATTCCAAATTCCCAAAATACATTCAAAATAAATTTTGTTTAAACCATGAAACTTGCTTGCGATTTTCATTTATTTCTATTAGTTTTTCATATATACAAATAGGTTAAATATGTTAATATATTTCATAAGGATCTTATTTCCACTTACGAACAGCTAATAGCTTTCTTCAATTTCTGTTGGTTGCTTTTAGCCTCAACTATTTCATAACTTCGCATATTGTTGCCATGGATGTTTCGAATACATGTTACGATGGAGTTAATGCTCTTTTAAACTTCGAAACAATATCGTATCGCCAACAACAAATACAAAGGCAAAGAGAGCGGCCACAACGACTTCGCACTAGACGCACTGATCATCGCAAAATAATAGCTCATCCTATGTCATCTGGACATAATAATTCTGACATTGATCCTATGTCATCCAGAGATAATAATTCCAATCCTATGCAAATGCAATATCTTACGATGAATCATGATTTGCAAGATGCTGAGGCTTTTACTTCAAAAAATCAAAATTCTCCTAATATTTGCAGTTCTGAATTACAAAATAGTTTTAACATATTAAACATACCAACCACTTCATACGTATTACCTACATTCGATACTTGTAAATATTGTAGTGCAAGAAAGTTTTACAAAGAAAGCAAATGTTTCTATTGCTCTGATGGAAATGTTTATCTTCCTATGCCCGATTCACCCACTGAATTGTACAACTTAATTACATCCAAAGAATCCAAAAATATGGAATTCATAAAGCTTGTAAGAGGATATAATAATCATTTTGCTTTTACTTCATTTGGTGTGAAATACGATAAAAATCTATTCAAATCATACAAAGGTAATTCAAGAAGCTTGTAAGAGGATAATAACCATTTTGCTTTTACTTTATTTAGTGTTAAATACGACAAAAATCTTTTCAAATCATATAAACGTATTTACACATTTAGGGTTCAATGACAAATATATCATTATGTAAATAAACTTATCCAACAAGACAATAAGCCTTCTTAGATGCAGTTATATTTTTATGACACAAACAATGAGCTTAAAAATCGTATCTAGATTTCAGAAAACTTTGTTCAACATACCTCGATTGTTTTAATCGAGATTTTGAAGGTAAATCCATATAGTAGATTTTTTAGGTCTTTAACTAATATGCCTAACTTGGAAGATCATGAAATACACATAAGATGCGATCCAAGACTTGATCAACGAGTGTTTAACACGCCTACAACATCTCAAGTAGCTGCTGTAAGGGTAGAAGACGATGAGGATGCTATTGTTCGCGTTCGTGATATTATTATACATGGTCATTTTGAAGATGTACATGGAGTTCATTATTATTACGGTTGCTATGATTCTTTGCAGTATCTATTACTTTTCCCATACGGGGAATCTGGTTGACATGAAAGCATTGGGAGATCCATGAGAACCTATGTTCAACCTACTTCTGAATTTGATGCCATACCTTCAATAGTAACTTCTGCATCTGAATTTATTGAACACGAGAATGAAGGTTTGTAAACAAAT